>LR562462.1:11449-30190 GCA_900536345.3 Caenorhabditis sp. 39 LS-2015
TCCCCGCTCTGCGAGTATACATCGGAGAGCTTGTCGTGTTTTCGTCGCGATTCGCTCGAATCAGCTTGAGAATGTGTGGTCGGCATGTAGACTGATGGCTGGAGGTGTCCGTTTGCAGCTTGAAACCGGACTGGACCGTGTCGTTCTGGTTGGGAAGGTGGAAGGAGAGGGCGCTGAGAGTTGGCAGAGCTGCGATTCGAAGAAGCGGACATGTTGATGCGAAGAGGAATCGACCGGGATGAAGTGTAGCTTTGTGAACCCCTTAAAAATATTTCGAATTGTTGAAAGTCTTTCTTGTTCTCACCTCGGAAACGGATTGTATGGAGGATTTTGGGACATGGAACTAGACGGCAAAATTGGCGTTTCTACCTTGGAAACTGGAGTTGAACTGGAAAATTGAAGCGTTTTTTATGTATGAATCACTAGAAGTATCTCGAATGACTCACCCTGAACTGCTCATGTCGACCCTTAACTTTTGAGTTCCGGGCGAAGGCGTATGTCTCATCTCTCCGAATGCACCCATTCGTTCTGATGTGGCCATTGAGTGGGGACGAGAATACTGGAATCAGCGGATTTTACAATGCAAGAAGAAATATTGAATTCTCGGGTCAGCTTGTTTCACTAATCGATAGTTTTCCAACAAAACAGTAAGAAATAGAGGTAAAGAGAAACCGTGCGGAAGAGTTATATGGTTTGATAGTTTCGGGTTTCGCTTCGCTTTGCCTCGCTCTAAAAACTGGCCGTCAATTGCATGTTTGTGCAAATAAACACGACCATGGGAGGACATGCATACGATTTGAAATTCATCTCTCTTCACTTACCCCCGCGGGAAACGATGTTTCGTTTTGTGAATCTCGCGATCCCATGGACGTCATTTCTCGTAGTATTCTGAAAGAATTCTCGCGTCGGATGGAAAAGCAGAGACAGTCGAAAGAATGATGCGTTTGCGGTGTAACTGTGAGAGAGCAAATACCGCGGAAAAGAGAGTATTTTTTCGTCTGTACTCTCTCAATTTTGAGCATCACTTATTTTCATTTCTGTCGACGGAGTGCAGAATCATTATCATGGTGGGTATCGGAAAGTTTCTATGATAAAACGGAAACGAGGAGAAGACAAAAGAAGCAAAAGATCCACTTGGAACGGTGCCAAGGCAAAGGGGGAGGACGAAAGTAGAAAGGAAACATTCATGCTAAAAGTAGAATCGATTCGGAAAATAAACAAGATGAGTCACACGGTGAGGTCTCGGGTGGCACACAGGGGAAACCTTCGTTTCTCGTGTGGCAGCCGAATCGAAAAGGTTAGACAAACTCGGAGGGTGTAAGGCAGTTTGATACTGGGGACGAGACACAGACACTATTACTAGGATCTACATTTCCACGTGACAAAAAGTACACGATCTTCTTAAGCGACAAAACAAATGCGCTGCTTCTGGACCATTTCGTAACTTTCTGATCTTTCATCCTCCTCTTTCTCTCCCATTTCCTTCCAACATCTCGACGCATTGTTTGCCGACCTCTTTGATCTTCCAAACTTCGATTTGAGTTGTGCTTCCGTTACACAACTCAAATCTCCCCTGCCAGTATCCAATGTTCCCTTCCTTTAACTGTTCACACTAGAGTCAACAAACACAACGAACACGTACAAACATCAGTTCACACTACAATATTTCGCAACACATTTCCATCTCTTCCAGTTCCAGCCCTGCATCTCCGAACCGTTGGCATGGAAGCCGCGCAGAATCCTTCGACCGCCCCGCAGTTTCGAGGAACTCTTCACGCGATATTTCCACAGAGAATGCCTCAACTGTACTACTGTAGGTGTCTTCCAAGATCTTTGAATTCATTTTGTTTTTGCAGAGCCCCGCGAATCCAGTCATCTGCCTTCTCTGTGGCCATCTGCTCTGCCTCGATGACTGTTGTCGAGTAACTCATCAAGAAGCCGGTTCCGACAGAGTGCTCAGCATGTCTGAAGTCGAAGCGGTGAGGCATTCTGAATTCAGTTCCCTATTCCAACGTGTTCCCTTTCAGCACGCCGAGCAATGTTCCTCTTCGTCTGGCCTGTTCCTTTCGATCACCTCTTCCATGGTCCTTGTCATGCGCGGCAAACAGGCGGCCATCTGGGGAACCGTGTATCTCGATTCGCACAAAGAAGAAGATCGGAACCTGAAACGCGGAAAGCCACTGTACCTATGCGAGTCGCGATTCAAATGGCTCGAGTACGACTGGGCCGAGCAAGAGTGGCAACGTGTGTTCCAGTGGATCAATCTGAGCAACTCGCACGCCTTCATCAACAGCATCCGCGAGTGCCATCTCCCTCCGCATCATTGAATCTTCTTTGTCTCATCCATCCCTGTGCAAGAATCTGTAATTCAGACCAGTGCCATGTCTAGTATTTAGTGTATATTTCTGTCTGGAGAATCATAATCTTTTATTGTTTTCCTATCCTCTTTCTAGATTTGTTGTTTTTCTTCTATCCTCCGTGTCCATGTGAATATCCTTTTTTCTTTTTCTATTCGAAAATTAGTAAATTTGCGATATTTGACAGTCACGAGAGTTTCCAAAAACGAGCAGCATAAGAGGGTCTTTAAAAAACATATTCATAAGCGAATAGAGAGAAACATAACAAGAAGTTAACAAATATTCAAAACAAGGTTCCGCGAAGAAGCAAAAAACGAAAGAAACAAACAAGATTATGAGTCACAACAAGAAAGAAAAAATGAAAAGAAAGTGATAATTGCTACTCTTCCATGGCATCTTCGTTGACGAGGCTGACACTTTCAATGCGCGATCGTTCCACGAAACGAGACGGATTCAGGTTTCGATTCTAGAAATGGCAATTGTTGTAATCGAGAATCGAGAGTAAAACATACGAAAGGAGTGTAATTCCATTCGGGGAACACGCGTTTGTAGAGGTTCAGCATAACAGAGTCTTGCGCGTTCAGCTGCTGATCGAAACGACATTTCATGTGTCCGTGGGTTCCGACTGGATCGCGAATATGACCACGACGACCCGATGGAGTGTACAGCTCGACTGGTTTGAACCACTCGATATCTTCTGAAAATAAACGAAATTTGTGATATTAATCTTTGAGAAGTTGCATACCTCTGTTGAAGAACATGTAACGGACGACGACGGCGCGACGGTTGATCTTGTACGGATGACCGGAGAGAACTGTCCTCTTGAGAACGATGCGGTCTGGGTTGCTGTCGAGAACGGAACCAGTTGCGACGAGTTCTTGTCGTCCCTTGTCATCCTGTCGGAAGCAAAGAACAGTGGCCGGGTTGAAGGTGATGGGAGCGTAGACAGTCGCCACGAAAGTCTTTTCAGCCGGCATGAATCGTTCGAGCTTGAACTTATCTCCAGGGGAGTTTGATGAGAGCAAAGCATTCGCTTCGAACTGACGGAACCCTGCGTAAAAAATGAACTTTTGATCCGAAGTGATCGGAACGGTGCACGAGGGGTGCTTCTTCAGGACCATGTTCAGCACAGACATCTTCTGTTCGTGAGGAAGCGGCTGGAACAAAACAAGATTCTTCGCATCGGAGTAAGCCTCCAGCACAGAGAGCGGAACATTCTCGATGAATACACTGGAAAATGCTCCGTTAAACTTTCTGTCGATGAGGGCATCTCCGGCATCCACGTCGTTTCCTCCAATCTTCGCCATCACGTTCTTCTTGGTGTTTTTGTAATTTGCAAACTGAAAGATACGGGCATAGTCGAGAGGAAGATTCTCTTTAGGGTCCCATGTAGAAGTACGGAAACTCTTGAGTCCACGATACTTTTGGAAACGGACACGAGCTGGGGTGTCGAGCGGAGTGTCAGTTTCATCTGGCCATTGAGCATTTTCTCGTTCTTTTCTGTATTTCTCTACTTCCTCCATGTTGATGTCCTCATCGAGACCGTCATCTTCGATCATTTCACTTGCAGTTGTCTCTCCAGCCACTGACTTCAAGTCCATTTGTTCCTCATCGTCGTCGTCCTCTTCGACATCTTCCTCTTCGTCGTCCATATCTTCATCCTCGTCGTCATCGTCTTCATCATCATCTTCGTCATCCAGAATCCAGGCCGCCTGATAAGAGGATGTTCCTTTCGGTACTCTACGCATTTCGGCCTCTTCCAATTCTTCTTGTGTCGGCCACGTCTGCTCGGCGTCCATATCATCTGGCACGATTTCTGTCTCAAGACTCTGTCGCTTCTCGTCCGATTTCGCAATAACTTGAGTTTCAGGAGCTTTTCCGCTGGCCTTCAGCGGGTGGGGATCAACGGCTGTTTCAATGCGAGAGATCTGAAAGTCCCCGAACCCAGGTAAATGGACTAGATTGTTAGCACTCCATTCTGGACCACGGAGATATCCTTGAGCAACCAACGTACAAGTGGATTCGTTCTTTTCGGCGCACTCAAGATTTTCAACGAGCATGTACGAGTGACGAGCTTGAAGAGTCAACGGCTTCTTTTTGGTTTCATTAAAAGTGCGGAGAAGCTGGAGACTGTCAGTGACAGAGTCAGCAGGCAATACTCCGGCACTACTCATGCTCCACTTGGAAATGATGAATTCAATTCCTTTGCGCACATCTTCCTTTTTCTTGATATTCGTAATTCCTCCAAGACCCGGAACAACGCTAACAATAGTCGGCAATCCATTGGCTTTAATAATCGTCAAAAGCTGCTCATCCCACTCGGAAAGCTCTGCCGACATGGGCCACAGGAAGCAAAGTACGTCGGACGAACGAATCGCATCGAGAACCGCATCGATATTTTCTTTGTCAGGAGTGATGAAAGCGATTCGAGATTTGAAACGAGGAACGGCAAAGTTGATGGTGGATTGCGACGAGGTTTGTACAATAGTCTCGTCGCAAGTCGCCAACTTCTTGATAAACTCTTGAGGACGAGCTCCGACTCCAAGTGAGATAACTGTCTGAAATGCGAAGATTTGGAATGAATGCCTCATTAGAACATACCACTAGACACGGAGCGTTCGACGTTCTGCGTCTCTCCATCGCCTCAGCCATTTTGCGATCTCTGGCCATTTTCAATTGATTTTTACGTGCATCTTTTGAGATGGCACGATGCGTCGAATGAGCCGAACGCACGATTTGTTTCACTCCTTCGCGGCCTAAAAATAGGTGTTGTTACTCTTTTTGTTGGCTGAGGCAATCAGAAACTGTTGATATCAGCTCCTTTACTTTTACCGAACCTCGGTTATCAGCGGTGATCTCTCCTTTCGTTCGTTTCCCTTTCCACGACTTGTGCGGCTTTGACGGCTTCTTGAAAACTCCCGCCCGATGACCAGTTGTGCTCATCTTTAGAAATTGGTCTTCAGTTTTTTCTTATTTGATTTTAAGAAGTATTTTGAATCCCGGAAAAACAACCAACCAGGCAATTATTATCGTTATTTCAAGGCAATAAATTATTTATTCTGAACAAAAAATTGTTTAATAACTTAAATTGTTTAATAACCGAAGAAACTTCTAGATTATCCGAAACAAGGCTTTGCTATGGAAAAAATAAATTACATAAATATTTAAATACTCTTTAAAATATGTACTCGGAAAACCCCAGAAATAGAACGGTGTGTGCGATTGGGGAAGCCACAGATAACAGAGAACCCGGTGGAAAAGCAGACAGAAAAAAACAATTAAAGTGGAAAACAAAACCACCACCGGGGCCTCAGAATAACTAGAATCGGGTAGATTGCATCACAGTTACACACAAAAACATTCAAAAAATGGTGGGTTTGGGATAAAGATAAAACTTTCTCGGGCAGGGGGGCAAAAAATACACATTTTGAAGATTAGATCTCGTTTCCGGTGAAATCTCCGAACTCCCAGATGTTTTGTCTCGACTTGCGAGCCTTCTCCTCAGCAGCCTTATACTCAGAGACAAGAGTCTGGAGACGTGGCTCACGGCGAGCATCAGTCAGAGCAAGTCCTTCTGTGACCAGCGATTTTCCAATATCGATCTTACTTGTTCCATTGTCATAGTAGACCTAAAATAGGAAATAAATATATTAAATGTAACATTGAAACAAACACTTACAGTAACATATTCGGCGGTTCCGACCTTGTATTCGGTGTTGATGAACACAGATGAGTATCCGAACAAGTATTGAGCGAATGCGTCCAAAGTCAGTTGAAGGTAATCCTCATTCGGAAGCTTTGTGAGAGCCAAACCGTATTCCTTGACACCAGCTGGGAATGAGGCGAAACCTCCTGGCATCTGGGCAAGCTTGACAGTTTCAATGCTCTCGCGGTTTCCGTAATCGATATAGACAACTTCGGCTTGTCCAGCACGAACACTCTCAACCTTAGCGCGATACCATTGTCCGTCTTGGGAGAACTTGGCGACACACAAATCTCCACGTCTGGCAGTGTACGATCCAGCAAGCGGCGGGTTCTCGGCGAGAGCTTGTCTCAGTTCAGCAGTCATCTTTTCGATCTTAGGTCCGTCTTCGATGTTTTGAGCGGAGAATCGGAGAGCGCCTGGAGCAATGTCAGTGACAGCAACTTGACGAAGGTTCTGCTTTCGCTCAGTGGTGTCCGCTTGCTGCACCTCAACCTCCTCGTGATGTTGTTCCTCAACAAAGTTGGCCCACATGTTCTTCTTGGCCTTCTTTGCCTTGTTCTCCGCAGCGAGGAGAGCGTTGTAATGCCCACTACGTTCAGCGGTAAAGTGAAGAGAAGCCAATCCGTTCTCGACGAGAGCTTCACCGAGGTTGATTCCTCTGGCGGTATTTCCATCTGGAGAAACAAACAGATATCCAACAAAGTTTCCATTCTTATCAGTGCTCTCGACTTCGAGCTGAACCTCGTGCTGGAGAATCAGCTTGCGTGTGAAAGCAGCAGCTTCGTCAGCGTATGGCTCAGGGGCTCCCATCGTGACTCCTCCTGGTCCGACGCGAGCTCCCTTCGGGCAGTTGATTCCACCGAGAAGGAAAGTGATCAGAACAGTTTCTTTTGGAATGTAGATTCTGAGACGGGATCCTCCAGATATGAACTCAACAACTCCCTCGGCTCTGAAAGGCATACAAGTAATACACAATTTATCATAAATATAGCTCACCTTCCGCCTCTTTGAAGGTATGGCAAAAACTGCTTAGCCTTGGCAACATCTCCAGTGATTTCCTGGATACGAAGAGTGTCCTTCTTCTCGGCGGTCTTATCGGCAAAGAGTCCCTTCTTTCCCTTCTCGGCATTAGCCTCAGCAGCCAAGAGCAAATCGAACTCTGAAGAGCGGTTCTCGTCGTCAGCGCGATGACGGACAACCTTGCTCAAACCACGACTAACGAGTCCTTCGGCAATGTTGAGATCTCCAACCTTGATAGTGGCACAAGTCTTCTCTGGGAAGTTCTCCGAGCGGGGCTGGATGTAGTCGATATGCACCTGAACCTTCTTTCCGAGAATGCGCTTGCGGAGGAATTCACGGGCTTGGAACATGAATGGAATGTCGTAGAGTGGACGGAACTGACGGCCGACAGCTGGTGCCTTGTCATCTCCAGAATCTCTTGGAAGTCTGATCGAAGAAAGATGCAGCTTGAGCTCGGTTCCATCCTCCTTTTGAACAACGACGGCATCGGAGAGAACGACTTCCACAACTTTAGCAGTGAAAGCTTTTCTGTCTCCGGAGATTCCGGTAGAGGTTGGCTGATAGCTCTTCCACAAACGAAGTCTCTTTTCCTTGGCTTGGCGTTCAGCAGCACGCAGCTTTTCAGCGCCACCAGTGCACATTCCGATGCTCCAGTCGACGCACTTGGCGTATCCTTCACGGAGAAGTGACTCAGCAATGTTACCCTTCGGGTGAAGAATGGAACCAACAAAATTGTTATTTGAGCTCGACTCGAGAACAATCTGCACATCACGCTGGAGAAGACGAGACTCGGCAAAGAACTTAGCCTCTTCTGAGAACGGCTCGGCGCGAGAGTCAGTAGAAGTTGGGTTCTTGGTGGACGGAGCGCGGACTCCAGAGAGTTGAAGAGTGATGTATTCGAAGTTTGGCAGAAGGAAGGCACGAACAGTAGAACCATCACGAACCATTTCAATAACAGCATCGACAGGCTTCTGGTTGTACTTGTCTACCAACTCTCTTGGGTTCTCAATCACCCATCTGATTTCACGGATAGTTCCAGCAGCAGAGCTCCACTTTCCACGCCCGGCTGATTTGGCCTGATCTTGCAGTTCGAGTAGCTTGGTAGTATAATCACTATAATAATTAAAAATTGAATTTTAAAGTGAAAAACGACTCACTCTGTGACCTTTCCTTGGCGAACTTCGAGAAGACCAGCAGAAACAGCCTCTTCAGCAACATTTTCGGCATCAGCAGGGCTGGTTCCTCCAATGTAGATGCGTCCGTGATCACGTCCAGATGAGGCGGTGAAATCTCTAACAAAAGTGACGAATTGTCCAACAAGCTTCTGACGCAAGTGCTCGCGAGATTCCCATGCGTAAGGCTCATCCGGAGTGGCTGGCGACGAGTCAGTTGGACGACGACCCAGTCTTGGAGCGCTGACGTTGCTCAGGTAGACAGTCCACTCTGGTGGTGGGCCGTTCTGTGGCTGTCCTTGCAGAATAACGGCATCTCCGGACAGAACAGACTTGACGAGTCCTCTACGAACAGCTGGAGTAGCCGACGATGTGGCAGCCGGTGGAGAAGAAATTGGAGAGGCGGCGTCAGTCATGCTTGGAGATGCGTTGCTTCAATAACCCTGCAAACACAAAAATGATTAACAAAATGCTAAGAACGGATGAAAAAAATTGAAAAATAGAAAATCCTAATTTGCCAAAATTTGGACAAGAAGTGAATAAATCTCATAAGAATTCAAGCAATTATGATGAAAAATTACAAATACTTGTTGATGAATCGAAACTGATGATGATCATGACAGAACAGGCCGAGAAAACCACACGCTGTTCAAAATGCATGCTGCATTTTTCGCCGCCGTCCTCTACCGTAGTAGAACTGCAAGGTCTCAACGCGATTTCTGCTTCTCTCGCCGCACTCCGCGCAGCGCGTGCTCTCTCGTTTCCCGCGCTGGCAATAATTTTTGATTTGAATAATCAGAAAACGGCATTTTTGCCGCAAATTTCAGGTGTATTTGTTAATTCTAGGTTCAGTTTTCGTTTAAGATGTCAGGTCTTGAAGATGGGGAAATAGAGTCGGATCAGTGAGTTATCTCTTACGAATTTTATATTGTTTTCTGTTGTTTTTCAGTGAACCCGAAGTTCTTCAAGTGTCAGGAGACTTTAACGACGAAATCCTCATTGATAAATTCGTGGAGAATGCAGTATGTTACAAATTATTTTTATTTAATGCTCAAGAGTATGCGAAGCTCCCTTTTCTTCCAGAACGAAGCCGTTCGGCAGGCAAGCAGCAGTCCTTTGGTAGTCATCACGAATGAAGATAACCGGAAAATACAACCAGCTTGTCAGACAGAAAAGCCGAAGCGAAGCTTTTTGGATGGACGACGTTAGTTGTTTTTCTTTGAATTCGCTATTCTTTCCTGCATTTCAGGTCGTCGGCCAGATCCAAAAAGAAAAAGCTCAAATAGCTCATTAAACGTCTCCAAGAGGTCAATGCCAACATCAACGACGTGGCATAGCGGTACGTTTTTTTTCCTAAATTTTTATTCATTTTACTCATGGAATATACTCGTGAACGCGGAAGATACTTCATCGTTTGCGGTGAACCGCTAGAAGCTTGTTCTTCGAAATCACTAATTGACTATTTGTAGGGAACAATCATACTCCACGACCAGCACCATTAGAGTCGGTTATATTCCCACCTTCATCTTCATATGACCCTCCTCGGGTATGTTGTAATGTCGGATTGATTTATGAAACTCTGACGAACATTTTGCAGACCGTGGATCCTACGATATGTCGTTTGCAGACTTTAATGAGTCATACACGCGATGCAAATTACTATCCACCTGTTGACAATCCGCCCATTTATTTCAACCCTTCACTATCTGCACCGCCTCCTCCTCCACCGCTGCCGCCGCCGCCGCCGATCCTTCCGGTGTCATTTAATTTCTTGAATCCAGTATCTCCTGGTGGTTTGTTTCGCGGCGGAGACTACAATGCGGTAGATATGGAGGAATCAGATGATGCTGCTGAACAGTTGCAGCAACTCACTTCGAGACCGAAGATCAGCGCTTCGTTCGCAGGGATAGTTGCGCACCCACCTGTTCCTCCTTCTGGAGAACTTCTCGCTGCTCAACGTAAGATACTTTCTACCAAAGGAACGGGTTCCACTGAGAACAACATAGCAACCAACACATTGACTGACGATTTTGATGAAGGAGCTCTTCGACAGAAGGCTATCGATTCTATAAGGAGGCAAAAACGAAGATCAGCCCGGAACTCGCAAAGCTCTGTAGACAAACAACAAGTTAGTCCGAAGAAGTCGAAAACAAGTTCAACTTCAACTGTAAAAGCTACTTCCAAGGAGACAGTGTCGCCTGTCAAGACTTCCACTGTCCCAACTGTTTCGCCTGTCAAGATCTCCACTGCTCCACCAGTTTCGCATCAAGAACCAGAGACGCCTTTGTCTCCTACCGATTCTGTAAAGGCAAAACCTTCTCCGGTCATTATCCCAACACAAGCGCTTGATTTTTCTACGCACTCAGTTTCTATTTCCTCATTCACTGTGGAGAACAGCATGAGGGACTTGCGAGACCGTCGGGCTATTTTGGAGCAAACATACGAGGAAAAACTTAAACGCATACCTAAGCTGAAAGCTGAGGCGGAAGATTTACTTAAACGTTTTGAGCAAATTCAAACGCTGATAGCATCGGAAAAAGAAGAATTGAAAGAAGTTGCTACGGAGAAGAGGGAAATTCAAAGAATAATTGATGATAAAGAACTTGCCGAGATGGACATTGTTTGCGACGAAACACAGTGAGTATTTCTGATGAGTTTTGCATTAATCTCACATTTGATTATTTAGGTTTCTCAATTTTCGTGTCCCGATCGTCAAGATCGAGAAGCCTCAAGAATTGATGCAGTCTGTTCCCTCTACACCAATTGCTGAACCGAAAGTTGAAAGTGTTCGGGAAATCAATCAAACTCTTTCAATTTCTGCTCATGGACTTTCCGAACAACTGGATGAGAAAGAAGAAGAGGACGAAATGAGCGATGTCTCTTCTTCCGATGATACGGATATGGACGTCATATCGGACGACAACGATTCGGACGGCAAGCCGGAAGATGAAGACTTTCGTAGCCTAGACAACCAGCAGTTGAATCTCCAGCCAGTGTCTGATGACAGTGATGCTGGTGGGAAGATAAAGGCTAGTCTGTCGGCTGAAATGTCTCTCAGGGAGAAACTGCTTGCAAAGTGTCTTCCCAGGTAATCAAAGAGAATCATTTTATTAATGCAGTGAACTGTTAGTTGCAGACAAAGCCAAAGTCCAGATGCCACCGTCCAAGTGTCCTCATCTTCGGAACATTCCGAGAAATGCCGGAACCTTCTGCTATCGATGTGCAAATTCGGTTTCAACGGAATTTGTGGAAGAGGACGAGAGTGCACACAGTTAGTGTTAAAACTAGTTTTATATTTGATTTTTCAATGTGTGAACTGTGTTGTTCCTACGTATTCTTATACTTTCGAGAATTTCATCTGTTAAATCCCGATTTCTCAGCCTCCATCTACACCAAATCAACGATACGACGAGACAAGTTCAGCTCCTCGAAAGCATCTTTCGTGACGTTCTCAGTTACAATGAAGTCGACATAGGTTTTCCCGCTGGCCGTTCCGTCCGGAATTCTCTCCCCACCCCTTCCCCAGAGTTTCCGAAAATGCTTGTTTTTTTCAGAGAAAGCTATCAAGGAAGTTCTTGTGTACCTGCCACAATTCCAAGATTACGAGAAGCTCATTCAGCAGTTCATGTCGATTGTGATGAAGCAGACGCCGGCGTACAGAGTCAGGTTGTTTGAGTTGTTGCCCAACGGGCGGTGAGCGTTTCATCGAAATTAGGTAGTTTTCAAAACGAAGGAACAAGAACAACGACTTGAAATGAAATGATATTGCTCTGATCATGTGCCTGATGGCAATCTCCTTGAACTATTCGTGTCTGTTCACATTCCGCTTTTTATAATTCTTGCACACAAATGGTGACTGTCCGGTTCTGTCATCCAATCTTGCCGGTCGTACCAAAACATTTCTCAAATTGCTCCCTTAAACTCTGTGTTGCCATTCCCATATCGAATAAATTGTTTTAGCTAAACAATGTTTTGAAATTCACAGATTCATTCTCGGCATTCAGCATTCAAAATGTATTTTAAACAAAAAATATAAGGTTGACAAACTTCAGAATCAAAACGCAGTCTATGTGAAAGAGCGGAGAAGACGGATAAATAGTGTCGATGACAATAAATAGATGAGAATGAGATAAGTGTAGAGTTGGTGCTGTGCGAGAACTTGGGTTTAGTGAATCATTTCGTTGTTGGTTTTGTCCGCGAGTGGCTCAGCAGATTCGATGATCTTGTCATTCTTCTCGACCTGAACCTCCTGCTCGTCATCTATAATTACAGAAAGGGACGGTACTACACTAGAGTATAACGGGAAACACAATCCCAAACGGATTACTTCAGATCTGCAACCAAAATGTCACTTACCCATGTCAACGTCGCCACTTCCCTCCTCCTCCATCTTCTCGTCGCCCTTCTGCTCCATTTCGTCGAGAGCGTTGCCGATGCGCTCGTTGAAACTCTCGTTCAGATCGATCTCTTCTCCGGCAGCAGCCTCCATCTCATCGTCATCATCCTCTTCCTCGTCATCCTCTTGTCCATCATCGTTCAGTGGCAGAAGATCTTCCTCAGCGAAGACACGCTCTGGTTCGCCTTCAGCGGCTTCAGCAGTTGGCTCCTCGTCAGTCCACTTAATCGGGAACGTCGTCACACGCAAATCGTCAGTCTCCACTTTGCGAGAAAGCTGAAAAGCAGACTTTAGTATTTCTAAATTTCTCGCTTCAGATTCTCTCCTCTTACCTTGTCAACTTGTGGCTGACTAGGTGGGTTAGCCTTCAGCTCCTCATCAGTGTATTCGTTAGCGACAAACCATCCCATATTGATGAACTCTTGTTCGTTGTACTTGCAACGAAGCAGAAGGACACTGACGCCGACAATGTCGTCGACTGGAATCTTCGAGATATCCGGATGTTCGGCATCGAAGACAAACTTGTGGCGACCCTCTGGAATAGGTCCGACGAGAGCAGAGTCGAGAACCTGATCGTAGTCCCGAGAAGTTCCCGATCCGACATAAACAAGCTCCCACTCGAGATCTGCAAATTCATCGGTAAAATAGTATAAACGAAGAGTGAATCAAACCGTGGGGAAGATGTTCAAAGACTTCAAAAGTGATCTCCAGCTTGAACTTGTCAGTGAACATCGCCGGATTATCGAGTATATGAACTTGAACAATATTTACGCGAGAAGCCATCTGGAGAAGCAATTCGATTGAGAAAAAGAAAAAAAGGAAAACAAAGAAATACATAACCGTTGAGCAACAGTTGGGAACGAAATATCAATGAATGAAGACAGCATAAAAAAGAAAGTTTAATCCGTGCGTAAACTGTGAGAAAGTGACGATATTCACAGAAATACATGAAGTGAGAACAACGATATGACCGTATAATCGATATAAAATGATTGGTTGAGCAGTAAATATAGTAAGAGAGTCAATGTTTCAAATTATACAATGGGAACGATAAAAAAAGAAAACATTCAAAAAGGTCTCAACGGAGTTCTCGTTGACACATTTTGTGCCGGTTTCGGACTCTCCGGGTCCTTTTTGAAATTCTCTCCAGCTCGGATGACTATTTCTCCAAATGGCTCCGCCTGCTCCACGCTGATCGTTTGTGACTTGAGAAGTGTGAGTAAAGAGTAGAACTGCTCGGCGGCTTGCTTTCGGTTTTTGGCAGTGCTCGTAACGGTCGAGAATTCGGCGGAACCGTTGGATTCAATTTCTGTGGTAACTTTCTTCATAATATGATTCGCACGCTTGGTCCATTTTCCATCGTCGTCAGCATTTTTTCGAGTTGTGTTGTTCCCAAACCCATACGCTTCGAGACATCCACGTTGAGAAGTGACAGAAGATCCGAATGGATCCGACCAATCTTCCTCTTCATTTTCCTTGTTCTGAAACTATTGAGAATGAAGAAGCTAGACGAAAACTGTAACGCTACCTCTCCGACTTCAGGTTGTTGCGAATGTGGTTCATCAAAATTCAGCTCCATCGTACGATCGTAATCCGGTAATGGGACAGGATCAAAGTCAGCTCCGGCATCAAAGTCATCGAAGAAATCATCATCTCCGACAGCGGCTACAGGTGCAAGCTGTTCTCCCGGAATATGCTCATTCAGATCTAAATCCTCCCAAGGAGCACATGGACGATCAGCGGATGTACAACTAGAGCTATCGCTCAGCTCCATCATTGTGAAGTTTGGATCGAAACGACGAGCAACAAGACAACTCTTGTACTCGTTAATGAAATCTCGGTTTAAAACGGCAGTTCCGGGAATGCTCATTAGATGCGCCAATTCTCCACTTACGCACAGACTGAGCATCTTGCGAGAAGGTGGAGCAACTGCAATCGCTTGCAGCGTGTCTTCATAGTTTTCCTGTTGTTCGCGAAATGCATCGTTGGAGATCATTGTCTCCGCATCAACCATCAGCTTTCGAGCCTTACGTTGGCGCTTCTTACGGTTGTTCCCCTCCATGTTTTCAAGATCGAGTGGCTCAAGAGCGAACGACTCTGGAGTGGGGGCACGGGGCTCAGGAACCGCTGCTGTGTTATCCATTTGGTATTCAAAATCCATCGGTTCGTCGTGAACTGGGGCAAAAGATTCGGCTGGTACTGCTGGCTGAATCATCGAGCTGAACATGTCTTGTGGTCCCATGTCCAATGGTATTGTCTGATTTTCCACTTTCAAATTGATCGGACCGAAATCCTCCGTAAAATGATGTGCCCCTTGAAATCCAGAACCTTCAGACAGAATGATACTCTCTCCTCCCGGTCTCGACACAATCGATGGCTCGACTGTTCCGTCACGAGCTTGTTGCACCTCCATCAGTGATTCTGGTTGCGGAGTTTGCCTTATTGACGAAGGCTCCATAGATCCGTAAATATTTTCGATCGTTCCGAACTCTTCGTCTCCGAAACCGTCATCGACATTGTTCATACGGAAATGTGCTTCAAAGTTGCAGTCGTCTTTCATCGTGATATCCTCCAGTCGACTAACATTTGCCTGAACAAAAAGATAACTAAATATGAAGAAACGAAACATTTCGAAACGCTCACCATGATAAGTTTCTCATTATAATCAGCTTCAAGGAACTCTGGCACTGTGATGTTGAAATCATCGACAAGATCAAAGTTCTCGTCAATTTCGGGGTCGTAAGGAACTTCGGTCTCAAAGGAGAATCCGTCTCGGAAATTGACTTTCATCTACAACTTTCAGATCATGCTTTGCTTTTTCACTCAAACAAATACCTTTACATATGCCTCATTTGTATCGGCAAGAAGATATCGTGTCTTTTTCGAATAGATACGGACAATTCCGAGTAGGAGATGACCGACAGTGCGGAGTGCCATTTTCACCTGAATTTCCGTATATAAGTACATCCCAAAGAGAATCACGCACCTTTGGACAGATTACTTCTTCAATCGCTTGTGGAACATCCGTTTCGCAAATTTGTGCTTTCGTTAATTTCTTTTCCCAGTGAGCTGCCAGCCAGATTTTGGCCAGCGGCCCCTTTTTGGCGAGCACGAATTGCGCATAGAACATCTAAAAATCGATATTTGACACATTGGATCGCAAAATGAGAAAAAAACACAAAAAAATCAAATCGAAAATTAGGCGAAGGGAGAAAGAAAATTTAAATTCAAAGAAAAGTTAAAAATGCGCGAAAAAATTATTTTCAAAAACACCGTTCTCCCGCCATGGTCTCGCAACGACCAATGGTACGGTAACACTCGTTTGGACTGTGCGGTTTGTCATTTAAACATATTTTTCGGTTCTTTTCGCGCTTTTTCTAAAAGTAAAACACAATTTCGCAAATTTTTGTTTATTGGTCATTTTTCTTTTTTTTTCTGGCAACATGTATTGAAAATATCTTGCAGAAATGGCTGAGAAACGTGAGCCTATCAAGGTTGATCCAGTTGACGCTGGAGAGCTGTCTGAGATTAATACTTTGGCTAACTTAGCTGCTCATGTGAGTTTTTGAGCATTGTGCTTTCAATTTACATCATATTTCAGGAAGGAGATGGACGTCTTTTCAAAATGGAAATGGATTACACGAAGCAAGTCGACGAGGCGTTGTTGAAGGCGCGGGATCTCGCCAAGACAGATGTCGTGGCTGCCGTTGAGAGCCTGAACAACATTGAAAAACTAACGCGCCTGGGTGCCGATATGAAGAGTAACACTCGCGTCGTTCAGTACATGGTGAGAACTTTTTTTTACTTTATCATTCGTAATTCTCCAATTTCCAGGCCAAACTCTGCTTTGAAGGTCAGAAGTGGGATCTTCTCATGGAAACCATCATGACACTGTCGAAGAAGAGACTTCTCATCAAAATGGCAATTGCAAAAATGGTCAGAGAAGCAGTCACCATGATTGAAAAGATGCCAACGGAAGAGCTCAAAATGAAACTCATTGAGACCCTCCGCACTGTCACTGCAGGCAAGATCTACGTTGAAGTGGAGCGCGCCCGTTTGACCTCTATGGTTGTGAAGAAGCTGGAAGCTGAAGGAAAGCTCGACGAGGCCGCTACAATGCTTCTCGAGCTTCAGGTCGAAACATACGGATCTATGGAGATGCGCGAGAAAGTTGATTACCTTCTTGAGCAGATGAGATATTCCTTGGTTCGCAACGACTACGTTCGGGCCACAATTATTTCCAAGAAGATTAACATCAAGTTCTTCGGAAAGTTTGATACTGATGAAGTGCAAAATCTCAAACTCAAATACTATGAGATAATGATCCGAATCGGACTTCACGACGGAAATTACCTGGACGTTTGCCGTCACTACCGCGAGATTTACGAGACGAAGAAGATCAAATCTGATTCCGTTAAGGCAACAGCTTCTCTTCGTTCCGCCGTTGTGTACTGCCTTCTCGCCCCTCACACTAACGAACAATGGGATCTCCTGAACAGAATCGCTCAGCAGAGAGAATTAGAAACTGTTCCCGAATATAAGGTTTGTTTGATTGATCTTCGGTACGTAAAGGAAATAAAATTTTCAGATCATTCTCGACTTGTTCATCAATCAAGAGCTCATTTCCTTCAAAGGAACAATTGTTGCCAAGTACGAGAAGTTGTTGAGACGCGGAACAACAACTGTCCCCGATACCGGCATCTTCGATAAGACTTTGGAGGGAGAAAAACGGTGGTCCGATTTGCACCTCCGTGTCGGAGAACATGTAAGATACTTTTATCTAGCCCGGCTTCCATGAAATATTTTACAGAACATGCGAATGATCGCTAAATACTACACTCAAATTACATTCGAACGCCTTGCCGAGCTACTCGATTTCCCAGTTGACGAAATGGAATCCTTTGTCTGTAACTTGATTGTCACCGGACAAATTTCTGGTGCCAAACTACATCGCCCATCGCGGATTGTGAATCTCCGCCTGAAGAAAGCCAACGTGGAGCAGTTGGACGTTTGGGCAAGCAACGTGCACAAGTTGACGGACACTCTGAACAAGGTCTCACACCTTATTCTCAAGGAGCAGATGGTGCACAAAAACCTCGATCTCTCGGTGACATCTTCTCTTCGCGCTTAAGAAGTTTTCACCTTTTGTGTATACTCAGTCGTCATGTGTATGTTTCTTCTTCAGTCCCGACCCTGTTTGCGCGCTCCTCTTCGGTTTTATCATTAATTTATTGATACTGTCAATCGATTCTCTGTTCCTTAAATTGTATTCCCTTTTATTCGCACAAATCGATTTGATAGTAAAAAGTATACGAGTTCATTGACTGACTAGAAACATTATTTACAGAAAACATTATAATCACGTTCAGCCATAAAACTGATTCATCATCATCATACTCGGTGGCATACCATTGGGAAGACATCTTCCCAACTGGCAAATCATTCCCATTGGGCACGATATTCCGTTGTGACAAGCTGAAATCATTTCTTTTTTGCGTAATGCGTCCTGACCTACCAAACGTAGTCGACATAGGGTTCTGAACACAAACACCGCCGATGCAGAACTGACCAACTGGACACGTGGCCCCGGTCATACACGCTGAAACCCGAACAAGTTACAGTATTCAGTTAGTTTCGGAACTCACTTGTCTCCGTCGGCATCACCTGACTGCCCTGATAAGCGACATTGCTCCTGCTGCAGTAGCCATTCACACAAATCTGTCCATTGAAACACTGCTGCATCAGTGAGCACGGTTGCATTCCGCCGACAGTCGAAGGGATCGGACCGGCCGCGAACGGAGCATTGCCTCCGAGAGGAGTGACTCCAGTGGCCACATTCGCGCCGACGGCAATTCCTGCGAATCGAAATGTTCGAGTTTCAAATCAATCGAAATGGAATGTCTCACCGCGACTCGCAGCAGATGATCCTCCGTAAAGAGCAGCAGCGGAAGTGAGAGCTCCCATTCCGCCGCCCATCATTCCCATTCCCATCGGACCCGCTGCTCCATAGCCAAGTGCTCGAGAACCCATCATAGAAGTGGAACCACTCGAGAGACAGTTTCCATTCCAGCAATACTGACCGAAAGGACA
>LR562465.1:3210-15144 GCA_900536345.3 Caenorhabditis sp. 39 LS-2015
CCATATCCAGGTCAAGGAGGAGCCACCAATGCTCCAGGAGGAAACCCATCATTCCCAAGTGCCACTACCCAAGTTCCAACTGTCGGACCAACTTACGGACCAACAAACGGACCAAATGGCGGACCAAACGGTGGACCAATTGCCACAACTCCGTACCCAACTTCCTCCCCAATCATCATCCCAACAGTTGCCCCAGGACCTTATGATGGCTACCCGACAGTGCCCAAATCCAGTGGATCCGTCATCGGCGCCTTCATCACATTGATAATCGCTACTGTCATGTGCCTTTAATCAGTTGACGTGATCTATGTATCACTTATTTATTCTTCCGATTGTCCCTTTTGTGATCCGAACCTTGTCTTTCCTATGGTGTGCTGCTCAACGATATATTTATTATTACCTTTAATAAATTTTGTTTTCTTTTTTTCTTTTTTTTTCTATCATACTATACCTGGCTGCCTGACTTCCTTCCAAACTCTGGCTTTTACATTATTTTTTATTCACTTGGATGCGAGATCGAGAGAAAAGAGGACAGAGCGAGAGACTTTGAGATCATCAATAGATCCGACTGAAGATGTAGATGGGTTGGGTGTCGGCGGATCCGGAAGAGTCGTCGGAGGAGGAGGACTGGAACAGGTCGGCGGCCTTCTTGATTTTCGAGTTTCCGTTGAGCATACGCAGGAAGTTGCGCTGTTGGAACGAGTTCTGGAATTTTATACAAATTTTGAGTTCAAGCCATCTGGAATTTTGTTTGGATGATGGCTAATATAATATTCCACCTGTTCATGATAGTTTATTTTTAACATTTGAAATTCTAGGAATTCTGAACTTTTAACCACAGATGTCTGCTCTTACCTGTCCACTATCCTGATTGTGCACGAACGGTAATCGCAGCACCATACGCCGCTTCACCGGCACCGACTTGGAGTAGCAGCTGACGAAGATGGTCGACATCAGAATCCAGACCATGAATCCTTTCAGAAAATTCATAATGATGATCGAGGATTGGCGCAAGTTTTCTGAAGGTAAAGTGGGATTGATATACCAGAGATAGTGACAAAGCGATAAGATAAAGACGAATTTGACCATTATATACCCCTGCAAAAATGACAGAGAAAACGTGGAGGAAACCCGGCATGATCTTTCAGTTTTCCTCCTCTTCAAATTCAAAGGATTCTGTTGTTTTTTTGAATTGAATTCCCCCATTCCGATTCCGAAATTCAAAACACAAAAATCTCGTACAGAACAGCACCATATCCAGAAGACGTGCCCATTTAAAGGTCAAGAACCTCGTTGATCCCAAAAGCGAAAGATGAAGCGGAGCAAAGAATTAATTAAAAATTGGAAAAAATTGTGGCTCCTGGAATCAACTGGCAGAAATGAGGAGAAGCGGTGGTCTGGGGGAGGTATAAGTACTAAAAATAGGCCGGCGGATGGGTTGGTGACGCAAGGGGATTACCCAACTCAAGATAATAGTCGCCTAATGGTGAATCAACCCTGAATCACGACCAAATGAGAGTTCTGTGGGTTTGGAGAAAGTTTCAGGCGGCGGGCGGTTCCAGTGGGCGCCAGGATCAAATGGCACGTAGTCCGCATGAACTTGTGACCCTTGAGTACTCCGGATTGCACAGTGGCTTTTGGAGAATAGAGCCAAGTCCAATTCTGCTCATTTTTCCAACTGCAACCTCGTGAAACACACGTTTTGCGGGCGTGGGAACAATATGGGATGGGGGAAGGGTGCTTGTTGATCACTTAATGTGGGAAATTGCAGATGAGCAAATGAAGATGAAAAACACCATTTCATTTGGTTGTTTCAGACAAACCGACCTTATAAAGTAGTCGAAAGAAGCCTTGGAATTCTAAAAACAATAGATTTGCAGAATTCGCGTTGCAAATTGACGTTTCATCGAGGAACATTGACGTTTTTGGCGGAGAATGGCTTCTGCTGGATTCACTTGACAGATCAAAATTCTAGTAGTTTACGAACTTTGAAATTTCAACAAAAAAATGGGATTAGCTCAAATTCAAAACGAAGCAGTTGTTCTGTTCTGTTCTGGATTGGACCCATTCCAACAGCTCCGGATGCATTTTAGCACTACGACGCTATGGCCAAGAGATATATATTTAGGTCAAGAGTTCAATTCCTCTATGCTTCAAAGTTTCAAACCTGTTTCTTTACTGTGAAGCCAGAAAAATGTGATTCATACCGTCAAGTGGCAACAATAGTGAAGGAACCAAAGATACATCTGTGTTTATATACCTTCTCTGACTTTTTCCTACCAATATTCTCCAATTGAAGTCTCAAAAAGCATAAAAGTCTTGTGATTGGTGCCGCGGTTCGTGAAATTCGTGACGAAACGCATGCCAGTCTAGTACATTTCGATTATGACTCCTCTCCCCGCGGGTAAATAATGAGAGTATTTTTGGAGATGCGGAACGGAGCAGGGCTGACGTCTTCTGATTCTGACTCTCATTCTAGTTAACATGACTAGGAGACTTGGAGTCAATGGAGGGGAATGGAATTGAGGAAAAACAGAAACAAAAGCAAAAAAATGATGGTCGAAGTGCAGAGGAGAAGATGTCAGAGCAGTTGTTGAGCCATTGGTCCTTGGGTGGTCCTAGGGGCAAAGGATCATGGCCAGTGAGCGTTTTCTAGACGCTCTTTCACTACAAGAATGTACTTGGAATCGTATTTTCTAGAACCAGGCCCCAAAAATGAAGAACAGGTGCAACTAGAGACCACCTAACCTTTTACTTTTTTGGCAAAAAAAATAAAAAATAAAACAAAACATTTTCCGGAATGAGGAAGGAAAGTGACTAACACCCACAATGGATTACCCCCTCTTTTCAGGATTAAAAAGGGGAGGTGCATATGGATGCACATGGAACTTTTGGAATTGGAATTACCAAGATGAACCGATCCGTTGAAAGGGTTGACTTATAGTCGGAGGTGATAAGTGATACGAAGAACTGATAAGAGGGATGATGTGGAAAAGTGAGTGGGTGAAGATGATAGTGAATTTTTCATTAAACTCTTGGATACCTTTTTTTTGCTTTTTTCGAAATTTCTTGCTAGATCCGGGTTCTCTGACATTGCTTTGACATGGCTCTAATATGCCTTTCATATGCCTCCAGTCTATCCCGATCCGATCTCTGTCCATTCTTCTCCACGTCATCCTTCCCCTTCCAAATGGACTCTCCTCTCTCCCAACTATTGTGTTTTCTTATAATCTACATATAATCTTCCCTTATCACTCCTTATCAGTAGAATGGAACATGACGAGATAGGGGAAAACACAATTGGATTACGGCGTCACTTTGACTGACAGAACACGGATTTAAACCTTTTGCGAAGAACAAAGTGACGCCTCAAAGGCAGATTACGGTAGTTCTGATGCTCTGAATCATTCAGGTGGCGTGGGGATTCCCAGACCCAGGTTACTGTAGGTAGCAAGAAAAAACATGCTTGGTATCACGATGACACATAAGAAAAAACGAAGGAAAGAGAGAAAATGCGGAGAATGAATGGCTAATGACCAGACGAGTCGGGCGGACCCCCTCGTCCCTCATTACGGACCCCATATCACATGTCCAAAGATATCAAGACATGACTCATATCAGGAAAGACCAAAAATGACCAAAACGAATGATCATCATGAAGGGGGAGTGCTGGGACTTTTGAATGAACTGGAAATCTTCATCTTCAAAAATCGGAAAAAAGGATGAGTGCTGGATTAGGTGGGCTGGAAACGAAAGGGCGGGGTGCATTCCAAGCAAATTTGGCGATGGCGGTGATGATGTCAGTATTCTGATCATTATCATTTGATTTGCACAACAAAGCAAGCTAGAATGGAGGAGAAACCGAGGAGAAATGACGAAGATCAAATGGAGAAGAACTGGCACGGCATGAAAATGAATCAGAGGGGGAAAGGTAGGTGGAGCGGAAAATGATGGGTTTTTCTTTGAAAAAGAAAAAAGAGTTTTTCAGAAAAGTTCACTAGACGCTTCTAGGTGTATGTAGGTGGCACGGACAAAAGGAACTGCGGAATTATGGATGGGAGGTGTTCATTTTTAGGTCAAAAAGAAGGGAAAACATACAGGAGCGTGGTCTAGAGGATTGATGTACAGAAAGCTAAGTCAAGCATCTCACGGGTCTTACCACGAAACGTTGAGGTACAGAGAGAATACTGGAAATCCTAAATGTTAGCGATACCTTGAAGTTGGCCTAATTCTGGGTCTTGAAACGAAAGCGCCTGAATAAAGGGTCTTATCGTGGAAATTCCAACTATGCTAGAGGTGTTGACACTCCGCGCGGTCATACGGTGAAGCTGGTCATGTGCTCTGCCTAATTGACTTATCATCACGTCCTGGGATAACGAGCCAGTAATCAGTGGCCCTGTGATCAAGAAGAAAATGTGGGGAAAGCAAAAATATAATTGTTATTGTTAAAGTTCCAAGTGACTCACTCCCAACCCAACTCCCAACTAGAGAAGAGCCTGGAACCCGTGGGTATGGGAAGAAATGATCCGAAGCACAGGAACCAACTGACCGACTGCAGACTATGAATTGACAATGTGACAAGAAGAAGACAAGAAGTCATGATATCATGGAAGCGTCATTGGGTTGCACTGTTCTCTGGATCTATTGGAAAGTGAGGGTAACTCTGGATCTAAAGGGAAGAAGAAAGGAAGGTGAACTGGAAAGAAGTTAGTTGAATGTTGTTGGCTACTAACACATGGAGCGTTGCCAAGTGGGACGCAAAAAACCTTGCACACGGTGCTGGGGTGTTAGCAGCCACATCATCCTACTGAAACTGACTAAACTGTAGGTGACGGACGGAACCAAGGTACCATTTCACAAGGAACTGTGCGATGGTATCCAGCAATACTAAAAAGTAGTCTATTTGGTATTCTGTGAGTTGGATTCATAAAACTGACTAAAAACCTCACCCTAAGATAGCTAACCCTCCACAAACCCGGGAACATTTGCCGTTCCATCTCCTACGTCAGCTCTACCAAAACCCAACCTACGGTCCGACGCCATTATGACGCATTCACCTGTATATTTATACATATGAACATACATACACATCTCCAAAATATTTATATCTCAAAAATAGCCCTGAAACTAGACGTCTACAAGGAAGTGAGTAAGTGAGTTGTGGGCCCTGCAGCCCCCATTGCAACCCGCGGGTATCTTGTTGTCTCCGGCTCATTAGCCCCAGTATCTCCATTCAAAAATCTGGTGATTTTCGAACACTGGGAAAGGGAAAGAGTTGTAGGGTGATGTGGCAAATAAGAACTTGGCGAATCTACTGTTTGATCTGATCTATCGTGGGCATGTAGACTAAGCTACAAGCCGGTCGGATTGATCAGGTATTAAGGTCGATTTTCGTTTTTAGAAAGATCAAAAGACCAAGTTGAAGTACAATTTTTGTTCTTGAAGTCTATGAGGCTTGACTGAATTGGAAATTTGGAAAACTGGAAATTTGGAAAACTGGAACTCCCGAAAAGATCTGAAATTTAGCATCCGACAGATCACTAACTCCTGTCAGCTAAGGCTTTATAACCTACCTAACAGGCTGTAAGCTGCTTCATTGTTGATTTGTTACGTAGGCCAACCCAACTTGTCACTTCCTTAGCGCTTGACAGCGTCATCAACCTTATCCTAATCTCATTCCAATAGGTTCCTAATTCCGTTGAATATCGTGTCTAGACAGAGCTTTAGAGCCTAGGTGATCCGGGAAGAAGACTTAGGGATTTTTTGGAGCTATGTATGGGCATATGAATGAAAAATTTATGATTCTCGTTTTGAATTTCCAATTTTCAATTCTAAATCTCGGAAAGTGAAAAGGCCAGCCAGAAAACCAAAAGAACACTCATCCTTTCAAAAATGTTAATCCTCAATCAACCTACGGACAGAAAACCGAGCCCAGTGCCTACGTGACTTTGCACACTATAAAACATAAAAAAATAGAAAAACATACGATAGAATTGAATGCATCATAATCACAAGTTATCGCTGCAAAAAAATCATATGGGAAAGAAATTCGGTGCCGGACCCGGATGGGATACATTCTATTTTCGCAGCCCGTTTTGGTGACGCATTTCTATGAATGGAGTCCAATAGGAACATTACTTTGATAGGGAAAAAGAGGGATAGACGGAGGGGGGAGGGGGAATTAGAAATTCAAACGGAATTGGAGAGAAGTGAAGAAAAGGTTGTGGAAAGAATATGAAAAAAGATCACACACATTCGATTTTTGGTCTCTTTGGTTTCACAATTTCTCATTTTCCTATTTTTCGATTCTCCCACCTTCAATAACGTTTTTAACTTGTAAACGGTGTTTTTCAAATTGTTAAGTCACGTAATAAGTAGCTGAACGTCATCAGCCGTTTTCTTTGCTCAAGCCTACTAGCCACTGAGCCAGGCGCATGCAGGTTGTGTCTGCATGGCGCAATGCGCGAAGTGGCGAGTTGCGAAACGTCGGGGTACCATCTACTAGTCACTTTGTCAGCTATAAAGGCGCTGCGAGCTGCTACCTTTAAAAAACATGGGAAATATAATTTTCAGCAGCAAAAGCTATAACCTAGATTTTCGGAACCTTTCAGGCCAGGGAGCAGAAATCTGTAGAATGCGGAAGAAGACAAAACAGCTTAGGGAAGATATACATGTCTGGAGCTTATTCCCTATTCACCCAGAGTCATTGGACTCATAGAGAAAAGAGGGAGGATGATAAAAGTAATAAATAAGAAAACAGAAGGAAGGTATGGAGAATAATAAATAACAAGTGACAATTCCTCGGAGAATTTGAGGTGAGGTGAGGTGAGCAAGTCAACAATATGTTGTATATCTAGATAGCTGGCGGTGTGGATCTTAGAGTTAGTAAGGAATAATTGAAAAATTTCGTTTTGCGGTGAAGTTTATAGACAAAAGTTCACCTTGGTTGACAGCTTCTGCAAGTGACAAGGACAAAGTGTCAGACGGACATTTATTCGGGGGACATTTTCTGGATTATATTTTCCGACAAAAATTCTGATTAATTTGTCTGGAATTGCATATCAAGGTTTTTTTCTGTTTCTCTAAAAATTAGAAAAAAACAACAACTATAATTTCTAGTGAATATTTTGAAGGTCAATTGAAGGCGCGGGGAAGTTTTTTTAAAAATTGACCTTTTCTGGCATTTTCTGACATTTCAATTTTAACCTCTTTTGGGAATGTGTCAAGTTACTGAAAGCTGAAAGGCGACACCTCTAGATGAGTCATTTTTGACTTGATCTACTGAATTTTCAAAATTTTCAAAAATCTCTGAAAGCTGACACCATGTAGAAGACCTCCTTTATAAAAAATGAAAAACAAAAAAAAATACCACCCCCCCCTCTTCTCCTCTCACTTTGGAACCATTATACCTTCATCGCTCCGCCCACCCTCACCCCACCCTCCTCTCAAATCCTAAATGCCCAAGACAACACAACAAAACACACCCACAATTATGTATAATCTTGACGGGATGAGATGATCATAATGGCTACGAGACGAGCAAATGGATATGAAGGGGGGAAAGTGAGAAGGATTCGGATACAAAATTGGGAAGACTACATCACTTTTTGTGAGATTGTTTGCTAGGACAAATGCTGTTGAGTCAGGGGAGTTGAACAGCTATTGCCCAGGCCTAGACACCTTGGTAATAGTTGTTCCAAGCCAACAATATAGACTAAGTTAGGTCTGGACAAGACATGGCTCGCATTGTAGATGTGGTTCTTAATTTAGGCATGACTAAGGAAAAGTAAGCTCAAAATATCACCCAAAAGCCGTATGCCGATCGCTTGGAACTGAACAGCTCAACTATGAGTTTTCAAATTTTATGTATGAATTGGACAAAAAATGGAACACAGCACAGAACTTTTGAACTTGAACTGGACCGCACCGCATTACTCCAGGTTCAACTTCCTTTTTTAGACCCATTATATTTTCTTAGAATCATTTAAACCCAAAAAAATGAAAAAATGACATGTTCGAAACAAAAAGCACAAAAACGAGAACAAAGAAGTCACACTTTTACTTCCCTTCCTGGAGCCATTGAATTGCTCCTGTTCACAGAACAGAAGCAATGACAAACAGAGAAGAAGGTAGGTAAATACACAGAGATTGGTGAACTTCTAGGATAATTGAATTTGAGATTGTAATCAACGAAAAGTGGTCTCAAGGGAGTTACGGACTTCCTAGTTCGGTCTAGTTCCATGTGACTGATTTCTGGATCTAACTGGCTATGGGGGAATGGAAACTAACTAGAAGTGAGCAAACCTGGTTTTGAAAGCACTTAGAACACATGCTCGATGAAGCGGTGTAAAGTCCTGCCGAAGAGGGACAACTGCTACCCAGGCTTAGACAAGGCATAGCTCAGGCATGTTCCAGCTTCAAAAGCTTTAAAACTGCTTGAGCAGCCTCACGAGAAAAGATAGAATGGTCTAGGTGCTGCTCCTCGTCCACGGCTCTCACGGGTCTTGCCACGATTCATATGTTTTCAGCGGTAGGCTACCGTATTTGCCATCCCATGAGGGTCGTGGATGAGGAACTGCACCATGATACCTAGGTCATTTCAATTTTTTACATTAGACTGCCAATAGGCAACGGAGAAGAAAAATCTCATGACACACATGGACTTCCGTACGGATCCTAAAGACTCCCCTTCCCAGATTTTTCCTCAATGCATTATGCAAGTATCTGAGAGTGTGTATTCATCTAGTCCTTGGTCCACATCACTATAATCGTCCTTCCCTCCCCATTCCCTCCCGCTTCCCCATCATAACACCCCCTTTTAAAGGATACGCAAGGACCGGAAAACGGAAAAACATTTACTACGAGCACTACGGCGCCAGGTACTACAAACTAAACACGTAAAACATGGCATCATCATTGAAAATTCTGCAAAAAAGTGAAGGTGATTTGCAGGGGAACGAATGAATCCCACGGTCACATGCATGTTTTGTGTGTTTTCTTCGGGGGATTTTGTGTGTTTTCTTATCAGGAAATTTGGGAAATTTGATTAACATCCGTCCGTATCCAGACATCTAGACATCTGATTTATGACCCATTCCGCGATTTCGATTTTGGAAGCAAATTTCACGAACTGGACAGACCGCCTTACAATTAGTCACTTCCCTGGAGAGGAAAGGATAAAAAATGGGAAAGAGGGGAATGGAAAAGTAGTCAGGGTATCTACCGTCTTGTGACACCTTCGTTAAAAATTCTGACCAAGTAAGTAAAGAATGAATTCCCACAATTTCCAATTCCACGTGTGTGTTAGAATGCATACCGGAACGACACTCGCATATCGGCTCGAATTACCAGTTCCGTTCTCAGGAACTGCGAAAAAGTCAGCTGATGAGCGACAGTATACCGATGACTTGGAAATTGAAAAAAGGAGGGTAGGGGAAGGGAAGTTAGGTATTTGATCTGAAATTTGGATAGAGAAAAAAAAGTTGGACACTGCAGATCACGGATATCAAGTTCTGAGAATACCTACTTGAGGGCGTTATCCATATTTGTCCTAATTTAAGTCACATCCGGCGAGGACTCAAATAATACCCAGCAGTGATGCCTCGAAGTCGAAATTTAGTTATACGGAACCCGTCATCCGGTACTCCGTGCATCAGCGCAACCCACTAGGCTATCGACCCCCTCTAGGTCATCCATCTTTTTCCAGCGTGTTGATTAACTGATAACCATGCAAAGCCTTATCCAAAAGTGTCATAAATCCCCTCCCAATGGTCAATCGAATACAAGTTTGACTGACATAACAGTCTCTCCAAAAAAGACACTAAAACCAAACCAAAGCATTTTATTATCACCCCCTCTGATTCTCGCTTTCACTTCTTGCCACCAGAAGTTTTCCTACTCCTACCGCGAAAACAACATAACACGCCGCAACTAGTTCTATCCAAATTCTCGAAGCAAAGCGTTTCCTTTCCATGACCAAACTCGGCGAGGAAATTTCTAGACCAACAGTTTCAGCAATGTGGTCTTGGTGATTATCAGAACTGGTATGGTGTTGGTTTTGTTGTTATGCTATCAGAATACGTACATTGATAAGGAGGAAATGGGAAATGATCAGAAGAGTGGAACGTGGATGATTTGATACTGATATGGACGTGGTTTTTAGAGATCTGAGGGTAGACTGAAGTGCGCAGAACATAACGGAAAAATTTTTGCATCTGAAAGGCGGAAAATGGGGGTAGATCAGGTATGCATGATGTCCTACCGGCCATTTGCTCATTTTCGACGTCATCAATCATTCTTTGTGCCGCCCGAATCCCGAATACTTGATGATTTTACGACAGGAAATGGGTGTCTTTTTTCTTTTTTTCATGGAGATTTATAGAGCTGCCTAAAGCTGACGCTGTTCCGGCAGCCAAAATTACTTATTTGACGCACTTTCAGTGTCCCGTACCATAGCAAGTCATACCTCTGAATGATCAGATCATCATCTCAAACATGTTGTTTTCTGTTATGTGTTCTACTTCTTCTTCATTGCCTTTCCATTCCACTTGAAAACATTACTAATACTATATCCTCATTTAATCATGATTGGTGCACTTTCTAATGCCCCCTCGCTTACAGCAAAGGAACGGTTGGAGATGCGCAGAACACAAAGATGTCTATCAAGTAGAAGACACACGCAGACAGACAGAGACGCTGAACAAGTTAGTCGGTTCGGGCCGCCCGCTTACAAGTTCCCGTCGGGGTATAAAAGTCGGCCGGCGACTCGTTGCCATTCGTTCGTCTGCCTCTTCTTTCGCGGATTCAGACATACCCCAGTGACATAATCATGGAAGAGAAACAGAAGATCGCCGAGGCTGAGAGTCTCAAGAAACTCGCTTTCTTTGGTGAGCCATTTTTTCTTTTCAATTCTTGAATCATCCTTTTCTTTCTTCTAGGAATCTCCGTCTCCACGATTGCCACCCTCACAGCAATCATCGCCGTCCCAATGCTGTACAATTACATGCAGCACGTGCAGTCCTCCCTTCAAAACGAGGTTGAGTTCTGCAAGCATAGAACTGACGGACTTTGGGATGAGTTCCATAGAGTGAGTCTTGCATATCAGTACCATTTTCATCAACTTTCTAATCAAAATTAAAATTCAATTCCAGTTCGAGACCGTGAAAGGAGTCGACTCTCGCATCAAGAGAGACACCCGATCGCGTCGTGGAGGATACGCCGAGAGCGCTCCATCTGGCGGAGGTGGTGGCGGATCTTGCTGCTCTTGCGGAATCGGAGCTGCCGGACCAGCCGGAGCACCAGGAAAGGACGGAGCTCCAGGAGAGGACGGAAAGGCCGGAAACCCAGGACAAGCTGGATCCGATGCCGAGGCCGCTGCCGCTCCAACTGCCGCCGACTTCTGCTTCGACTGCCCACCAGGACCAGCCGGACCAGCCGGAGGACCAGGACCCGCCGGACCACCAGGACCAGCCGGAGCCGATGGAAACACCCCATCCGGTGGAGGACAGGGACCAGCTGGACCACCAGGACCAGCAGGACCAGCTGGAAACGACGGAGCTCCAGGAGCCGCAGGAAACCCAGGAGCACCAGGACAGGTCACCGAAGTGCCCGGAACCCCAGGACCAGCGGGACCAGCCGGACCACCAGGACCAGCAGGACCAGCCGGAAACCCAGGAAGCGCCGGAGCCTCGGAGCCAGGACCACCAGGACCAGCTGGAGACGCCGGACCAGACGGAACTCCAGGAAACCCAGGAGCCCCAGGAGCCCCAGGAGAGGCCGGAGCACCAGGAAGCGGAGGAGGTTGCGATCACTGCCCACCGCCACGTACCGCCCCTGGATATTAGAGAGATATCTCGTGTGGTGTGCCATTTCTTTGTCGTCTTTGCCGACTTTTTTCGTCTTTCAGAAATAAACACTTTTTTGATCAACCTTTGC
>LR562466.1:0-119295 GCA_900536345.3 Caenorhabditis sp. 39 LS-2015
TGGTAAAGGATTGGCGAAAGATGGTAAAGGATTGGCGAAAGATGGTAAAGGATTGGCGAAAGATGGTAAAGGATTGGCGAAAGATGGTAAAGGATTGGCCACGAAAATAGGGCGAGATCCAAAAATTTCGAGATATCCCAGATCTGATTTTATATCCGTGATCCTCACGTTCTCAGCTTTCCATACGTACCTTTAACGCAACGATTGGGTGCCTCTACAGTTTTTCGGTCATATCGTGACCATATACTTCGTGGAGCATCTATTTGGACCCATCCCTACACGTGGTTAAATTTTTAGCCAAATCAATCCCGAAGGCGGTTCCCTTGTTAGTAATTTTTAGGGGCATTTTCGATCAGAACCAACAATAAAAAAATTTGATTTCAAGATTAACAAAGTGTTCTTTTTAGGCGGTCAAAATGGTTACAACAATGGTCCGAATCCCAATGGGTATAACGGACAAAGATACAACAATGGTCCGATGCCGTTCAATGGTGGTAACCCAAACGAAAACACCAACAAAGAATCTGAAATCAAAGGAAGTATCGGTGCAGCACCTGAACCAACTAGACCTCCGTTCTCCAACAACTATGGTTTTGGAAATCGAAATGGTTTTGGTAACAGTAATGGATACGGAAATCCTGAAAATAATGGTTTCGGCGGGTTCAATCGAATGAGCGGTTATGGGACTAATTTCGGACGGCCAATATTACCAAGAGGAGAACGATTCGTGCATAATCGAGGCGGATGGAATTATTGAATCTTTTGAGCTTAACAATCACTTTATTTTTTCTGTAAATAAATACATTGTGTTGTCTATTTTTCAAAACTATAAGCTAATTGTAAAATAGAAGTTTTGATTGGTCAATTGATACAGCCAGCGACATCAAATTTTGACGTTTCATAAATCGATGCCAACTGGAATTGATAAACCGAAAATGATAACCAAACTTTCCTCTGTTTCTTTTCTTTGGTTTCCGAACTCGTCAGCAGTCATGAGTGGAAAACTTGTCCTTCTCTTTCTGTTTTTCGCGGTATTCATAGTTCATGGGTAAAGACACCTCTCCTTCCAAGATAAAGTTGTTTTTTCTTGAATTTCAGAAAAGACTCTTCCCCATCATTCAAAATTGACAAAAACAACAGTCAATTTCTGTTAGATGGAGATCCATTTCAATACCTCGCCGGCGAGATTCATTATTTCCGAATCCCACATCAAAAATGGGATGACAGACTGAAAAGAGTACGTGCACTTGGATTTAATGCAATTACTGTTCCAGTTCCATGGAATTTGCATCAATTCGATCAGGATGAGTCAGTTTTTCTATTCAATTGTATTGAAATTAAAATGAATTTTTTTAGAACCCCTCAGTTCAAAAATAATTTAGATTTGGTAAAGTTTATTGAGACTGCAAATGCTAATGGGTTGTATACAATCATCAGAATTGGTAAAAATTGTTTTGAAAAATTAATGAAATGTGTGCAGGACCTTATATTTCGGCGGAGTGGGACAATGGAGGTCTTCCATGGTGGTTGATTAGGAACACCAAAATTGTGAAATACCGTAGCAGTGATGCGGCGTATGTCTACTCAATTTTATTGAGATTTTAAACTCAAATTATGTTTCTCTCCAGATTTCTAGCAGAAGTTACCCAATGGTTCAACCACCTTCTTCCAAAACTCTGGCCATTGATGAGAAAAAACGCAGGTCCAATCTTGATGGTTCAAATTGAGCATTTCTACGGACCCCTTGGAATCTGTGACCAGCAATACATGCTAGCTCTTGCCAACATGGCGAAACAACATCTTGGTGATGATGTAGTCCTGTTCACAGTCGACCCGCCAGTTGTGCAGTTTATGAGATGTGGAACACTTCCAGGCGTACTCCCGACTATTGAAATAGTGCCAACTGCCAATACTGGAGAGATTCAAAATTGGTTCAATTTGCAGAAGGCTTTCATGCAGGGTAGGCTCAATCTTTGTTGTAATATTTGAATTGGTCAGTTTTAGGTTCACCGGCTGTGGCCTCTCAGTTTGTGATCAATCCATTCAAGCTTTGGGGCAAAAATGTCACGGATCCTTATCCAAATGATCTTATTCTACAAACTGCAAAAAGTGCATAGAACAGAAACAGTAGTCAGTTAGAAATGTGTTGTAACTTTCAGCAGCATTTAGTCTAAACGCCAGTATAAGTTTCCATATGACTCATGGAGGCACTAATTTTGGATATTGGAATGGTGCAATTGACCCATATCCAGTGACAACTTCCTATGACTCATTCGCCCCGATTGGGGAAGCTGGAGACGTTAACGAACTGTTTTTGACTATTAGAGCCTGGATTACAAAGCTTCCCGGATGGCAATACCCGCCAGCAACAATCCCAGTCAACCTTCCCAGAACAGCGTATCCAGATGTCCAGTTGACTGTGTTTGATACCATTTCCGGTTTCATTCAAGGAACTAACCCGGAATGCTGGAGTAGTACAGAAACCCCGAGAACGGCGGAGTATATCCGTCATGGGTATGGATATGTGTATTATAATGTGGTAGGCTACCGAAAAATAATCAAGTTCAAACGTTTCCTTTACCTAGTCAATCATTGAATGCAGCACTCTATATCTCCCAAAATTTGCGGACAACGCGTATGTTTTCTTAAATCATAATTTTGTGGTAAGAAACTGAAATATTTTCATCAACAGGGTGAAATTTTCTTATTTAGGGCGCTCTTTACAAGCAATTTGCTTCTGTGCACAATAATACTATTAATGTCCAAGGTTGCCTGAATCAGTTCAATTCTTTGGAAATCATCATTGAAATTACTGGTAGAGCAAGCAACTACTATCCGGATATGTCTAGAGTCAGACTCTACAGACTGATCAAAAACTACAAGTTGTTTCCATTTCAGGGTCTTCAAGACAATGCCTATATGTTTAATGTGACATTAGAGAACTGGCAAAGTTGTCAAGTTCCGATTGAAACTTACGAGATCAGCATGGTGAAAAACTTTGACAAAATTCAACAGTATATTGAGAAAATGAGACTTGTAAAAGTAAAAATTGTTTTTCTGTCACTACTCCATGATCCTATGCTTTGCAGAAACCCGAATTGGCAGCAGTAACATCACAACCATCTGTATTCATTGGAAACATGCACCTCAAGACCATCCCGGCTGACACCTTCCTGGATGTGAGGGGATGGGGGAAAGGAGTGGTCACTATAAATCAATACAACATTGGACGATATTGGTCGACAATTGGACCTCAGGTATGTTGATATTTGGTCTGCAGAAGCTAAATTGGAAAGTTGAAGCAAACACTGTTCATCCCGGCGGAATTCTTTCACAAAGGCGACAATTTGATAATGTTCTACGAGTTTGAAGGAGCCACGACGGCTTGCACATCTACTTCTTGCACTGCAAAGTTCACGAACATTCCCATTTTTGATTATTAATTATTTGTTCCAAAGAACAATATGAATTATTAAAAAACAACGAATCTGGACTTTTATTCACTTTGAAACTTTAATCCTTCAGGGTCAGCATTGGTGAGTATCGCAAACTCTAAGAGTCTACTCTTATCGAAGTCTTCAGGGTAGAGCGGTAACTCTAGATCAAAGTCAACACTCAATACAGTTTATTGAGATCACAATCAATCAAAAAAAATTAAGAATCATATGAAATTCCACAAGTTCCACTCTACTGATCATCTTCAGAGCTCTCACTGTCCTGTTCATCACTTTCATCGCTCAATGGATTTCTGTATAAATGCAATGAGCTGCCGCATTGTTTCGCAGCCTCCGCAACAGTTTGTTTACCAACGGGAATGTGATCAGCAGACGGAAGAAGTTCCACAGTGTCTTCTGAAATACATTTTGGGTTGTCTTCAGAGAAATTCAGCGCGATTCACCTCTATCGTTTAGTTTGCTGGCACTCTTGCTGAATCTTGCAATGGTACTTGGAGCCCTGCTGCGAGGTTGCAAATATGTGTGGATTCCTAGAAACTTTCCATGATTCAAGCTAAATATTCACTAAAAATGTACCCGTTGGGGCAGTGGAATTGGTATCAGGTCCCATGCTCAGAAGTTGACGTTGAATAGAAAGCTCGCGAAGTTTCTTCTGATTCTGGCAGACACTAACGTACTCCTCCATCGTTTCACTGGAAAACAGAAGAAATTCTTTCAAATTCAAGCTAGTACTGTGAGGTTTTTTACCCAGAGGTTTTGTAATCTCGCCATTTCTGCCCTTCTCTGTTTCCAAAAAAAATAAGACTGAGCAACAAAACGAGAATGACACAGATAATTGCAATGGCTGGGAAGAGAATGACACTGTTGAAAAAGTTGTAACCGTTGTAGCCGTATACTTCTTGTGGTGGAGGCTCCGGGCGGTCAAGAGCAATCTGTGACTATTTTAATTTTTTAATTCCAAAAATGTTAAATTTCTTACATCAGAAGATTTTTCTTGCGACTTTGAACTTTCGGACTGTCTCTGTTCAACTTTATCCTCAACTTCTTCAATGGATGAGACGTTTCTCTGAAAACGGTATTTTTCATCCGACAAAAGTTTCTAAGGTTACCACTGAGACATTGCACCAGTCAACAGAAAAAGTTGGTGCAAAATACTTGTTCATCACAACCTGACTGGGTTTCGAACATAATTCCGGCATAGTCTGTAGATTTCTGACTATTGAAAGTGTGCCTGGATAAAACTTTTGTTGAGTGCCAATGTCTACCACAGTTCTGAACAAAGCAAACTATTTGGGCCCAAAAGATTATCTACCCGACGCTGTTTTTGAAAATGTGCTCCTTTCCACGTGGAATCAGGTATCTCGGTCGAATGTCTGCTATATACGGGTTCACATTTCTGCCTCGGAACGTGTTGCGGAGTGCGTTTTCCAGTTGATCTGAACAATGGCAAAAATGACATCATTACTGGTTATTCATGCGTGGAAAGTACATGGACAGTCGTTGAAACAACCTCGAAAACAATAGCAAAACAGTGGCATTACTCACTTATTTTCTGGTCTCGATTTGAAACCAAATCCTCTACATCGACCCCATTTATCGGCAATTCGAACACTTGAAGGGTGTTCTCACGGTATTTTGCTAAAATCAATTGTAAGTTTCATATCATTTTTTAAAAATATTATTTTTCTGTTCACTAACAATCATCTACGAGGTCAATGACCACCATTCTCTGCTGAATGTCAAAATTATCCAAGCGTTTTGCTATCACATGGAGAGTGACTTGTTGTACACTCGTAACCGGAGTGCCTGAAATTGGTGAGAGTTCACTAGATGATTTCAGTTTTTATGATCACCGATTAGATAAGCAATTTCCGGGTGGCGAGACGGCAAAAGACGCAACCAGTGAGGCAGAGCTGGCTTGTTGTTTAGTGTAGCTTCCCATCTCACTTTCGCTGAAACGAAGAAAAAGATAAAATCTTGAGAGATTTCGCAATACAGAGAAAACAGAAAAATCTAAGTTTTTGTTGTCGACTTTAACTTTCTTTAACTGATTCACCTGTAGTTGGAAAGAAGTGGGCGGAATGAAGAGTATGGACGAAAAATTTGCCTTTAGTTGCAGAAAGATGAGTCGGAGCTTTGAAACTTTCCGTTTCTAAAAACAGACCGGCGAATAACAAGACCAGCAGTCGAAATTTCATTTTAAGTGAAAAGTTTGTGTGAAAGAAATGAGGCGTGCGGAACGAGATCCGTTACAACGCCTATATCTCTCTGAATGCCTGCTGCTAGTTGGCTCCGCCGATCCGCACACTCTTGCTCTTTACACTACGGCGGTTTGAGCGACACGAAGCCATCGAGAGGACCCGCCGGCATCATTGTTGACGATAATTTAGAGCATGATGAACTGAGGCTCAAGACGAGATAAACTAACGAGGTTCCGGTGATTGATTTGTGGGAATCTGAGGAAGTGGTTCGTTGATGGAGATTCGTCTGGTAGAAAAGTATAAAAATTATGTACACAGCTGCACTTTGTTTAATCAAAAATGGAAATCAGTTCAGACCATCAAGTTTGCCTTTGCTCTATCGTATCGAATCTTTCGTTTCTTATCTATTTTTTGACTTGAAAATTAGAATTTGTAATGCATTAGAACTGTTTGATAATCCGCTTAGTACGAGACTAGAACTTTCCAGAACAATTTTATCAAACGCTGTCAAATTCAGTGCAGTGTTGAAGATAAATTTGGTTTGAGAGCAAATATGGGAAAAAGGAAAAAGTAGAAAAAGTGTATGGAAAAAAGGAACTGTTACTTTGAACTGGGAGCGTTCTGGAAGAGATGTTTTGATAGTGTTGAGTAACAAAACAGTGATTCATAATAAGTTCGCACCTTTTTTCAACTGTATTCCCACGAGAAGAACTATAAAATACGATACTTTCTTCTATCATCAGATTGCGTTTTTATGTCCCCGACTTCCTTAAACAGAGTACAAAGGGTGGACTCGACAACTCGATTTTCATCTTCAATTCCGTTTTCAGAATCCAATTTAATTATCACATTATCACACAAAACGGTTATGACGTACGGTTATATCATCATAAAATGTTGCAGTGCTTATAAAAGGAAACCGGACTGCCGATTTTGGTTAGTGATAACGCTCAGTTGGACTCTGCCATGACCGCTCGCGTTTCCCTTCTCCTGGCTCTTGTAGCTGTGGCTGCTGCCATCCAAAGGTGAGTTTTCTTTTGATTTTCCTTTTGAAAACTCAATTTTTCTAGAATACCGCTTGAGAAGCGTACCTATGCTCGTGAGCAGTACAAGTTCGGATCCATCCAAGAGCACCTGAAGACCAAGTACGTCAAGGGATACGTTCCAAAAAACGATGCTTTCAACGAGGGACTTTCCGACTACTCGAACGCCCAATACTTCGGACCAATCACCATTGGAACCCCACCACAAAACTTCCAGGTTTTGTTCGATACCGGATCTTCCAACTTGTGGGTGCCATGCTCCAACTGCCCGTTCGGAGATATTGCCTGCAGAATGCACAACAGAGTGAGAAAATCACTATAAAATACAGTATTTTCAACAACAAAAAAATTTAGTTTGACTGCAAAAAGTCTTCCACCTGCAAAGCTACCGGAGCCGCTTTTGAGATCCAATACGGAACCGGATCCATGAAGGGAACCGTCGACAACGACGTTGTTTGCGTGAGTATCACGTTTTTCAGTGACCAACAATCATTTATCAGCTTGATTTCAATTTTCATTTTGGTTTTTAATTTCAGTTCGCCCACGACACCAAGTTCTGTACTGATAAGACTCAAGGATTGGCCTGCGCCACCGCTGAGCCAGGAATCACCTTTGTTGCCGCTAAGTTCGATGGAATCTTCGGAATGGGATGGGACACCATCTCCGTTAACAAGATTGCCCAGCCAATGGACCAGATCTTCGCCAACTCTGCCATCTGCCCGAACCAACTCTTCGCTTTCTGGTTGAGCCGTGACGCCAACGATGTTACCAACGGAGGAGAGATCACCCTTTGCGACACTGACCCGAACCACTACGTCGGATCCATCGCCTGGGAGCCACTTGTCTCTGAGGATTACTGGAGAATCAAGCTCGCTTCCGTCAGCATTGCCGGAACTACCTACACCAACGGACCAATGGACTCGATTGTTGACACCGGAACTTCCCTTCTCACCGGACCATCTGACATCATCAAGAAGATCCAGCACAAGATCGGAGGAATCCCACTTCTCAACGGAGAGTACGAGGTTGCCTGCTCCAAGATCCCATCGCTGCCAAACATCACCTTCTCCCTCGGAGGACAAGACTTCAACTTGCAAGGAAAGGACTACATTCTCCAGCTTTCCAACGGAAACGGAGGAATGACCTGCCTTTCTGGATTCATGGGAATGGACATCCCAGCCCCAGCCGGACCACTCTGGATTCTTGGAGACGTCTTCATCGGACGCTTCTACTCTGTCTTCGACCACGGAAACAAGAGAGTCGGATTCGCCACCTCCAAGAGCATCTAAAGATAGTCACTGTACATGTCTCTTTTGCCATTGCTTGCATCATCGTAATAAACGTGATTTTGTGATAAGAACTGTGTACGTACCGTACCGTTTTTGCTAGACTCGGTTTTCTTTTCTTTTTTTACAATTCTTTCATTTCCAAAAAAAAATTGGTTATCTTTATAAGTTTGCGTTTGAAGAAAACTTTATGAAGAGGAACATGTGCTCTCAACTTTTTCTTCATGACGCTTCGTACTCCTCTTCAATTTTCCACTTTTCCACATGTTTTGAATCTCGTGGAACACTTTGCAGGGAGCAGAGGAATTCATCAGTCCATATGTCCAATGGACCAACAAATCGTTGTTCACCACTACGTTGCATTTGTTTATATACACATTTGAGACACTTGGCGGCCAAGATCTCAGTTACTTAGTGTTGAATGCTTTGCAGAATCGAGTCGAAATTTGAGATGATGTGCTGCGCTGAGTTTTGTTGCGTTGGGTTGCGTTGCGCGAGTCGAAATAAACACTGTCCCCGCGCCAAATACTGTTTTGCGCGATCTTTGTGCAGCACCATGCTTGTTTGCAAGAGCACACAATATACGCTTCCGGTCATTGCAAAAACGTGGAAGAAAGGTGCGCAAAAAAACTGTGTAATTCGAAATTTCTTATTTCACATCCTTCTGTTTTGTTTTTTTTTCTAGAGCTTCCTTTTTACTATGTTTTTTCTTCTTTCTAGTTGTTAAACTATTTCATGCCTAGTTTTACAACCGCATGTGTGCGGTTTCCGCTGTTACCACTTACTAGTAAACCCATTTTACACTGTGCTTTAAAATCCTCGAAGTTCTCTTCTCTGTTTTCTTGTTTCTGCTTCTGTTTCCGCTTCTCTCTCTGTCTCCCAAGCCACTTACACTAATCAAAGGTCAGTTTTGTGTACATACATAAATCTTATGATATCACACTGACCACCACTCACCAAAAGTGTGAATCTTTTGTCGAGACCTTGAAATAATTCTCTCATTTTTTTTCTCAGACCTATTCTACCAAACTTCCTCTTTGTTCTCATGCGCTTCTCATAACTTGGAAGGTTATTCACAGAGGTTTTTGATGTATGGGAAGAAGAAGGGGAAGTAGAGGATCTAATCATTCACTTCTTCCAATGAACTTCTATTTCTGTCAATTCCTTCTTTAAGAAAGTCCAGTTTCCATACATCGGCAAATGTCCGCATCAAGGGAGCTTCATAAATCTTTCAGAAATTATCATAGTCGGTTTGACGAAAAGAGGAATGGAAGAAGGATGACGGTCGACAGGATTGGGACGAGCAGGTGATTTGCGTGCGCATCGCCTCCCCCCCCCCTCCCTCCTCATCCACTCTCATCTATCATATGGAGTCATTTCAATTACCGCTTCTCATTCTGTCATCTTCCATTTCCTATTCCCACTGTTTGCTCCTCAGTCAGTTCTTCCCTTCTTACACCACTCTATCCCCCCAATTCCCATCACATTATTCAGCACATCACAGTCCCCCACTCACATTCCGCCACTACTCCATCCGTTTTCCTTTTTTTTCCCGTTTCTTTTTGTTTGACATAACTCATGAGTCCTTCCTTCTTACTCTCAACCAACTTTTCTTCCTCTTTTACAAAGTTTCTTGCACAAAATATATATATGATTACACTAACACTGACAAAAAGTTGTCCTGTGATCGACAATCGGAAATCAACACCCACCCACCAAGTCGTTTTTTTTGTGTCTTGCAAGATTTGCCTGCCAGCTGACTATTGTTCAGACACTACAACGTTTTCTGGATCTGGATCCAACAAAGGAAAATTTTGGAATAATCTTGTTGCAATTACGGAGTCAAAAATTTGGCGCCAGATTTCAACCCCATTATTCAAAATGTTACACACTGGTCTAGGCTATTTACAATTTCATCCTCCTACCTACCTGCTGAACTAATTATTTACTAGATTACAATCTTCGAATATATCATTCGTCTCCTCCACGCCCATCAAATCGAATCGAGATTAGATGACAATAGTTAGTGTCAAAAATCGAATCAACTTTGGCGTGTGTTTTTTCTCATTTTTTCTCTCCTTTACTACATACTTACTGCTATTAATCAACCACTCCTCGTCGCTTATCTCTTATTCAAATCTAATAGCCAATCGAACTGCGAGAAAAAGACGAAACGAGACGAAACTTTACTCGTCGGTTGCGATCGACCAGTTATCCGTTACTCTTCTTCTACTTACTCGTCCTTGTCACTACTCATTATCATGTTTTTCTTCTTCTCCTTCTTCTTCTTTTTCCTCCCCTTCCTAACCCCTTATCGGGTCCGTTTGCATGCCTTCAATCATCTTTCCAATGATATATACTCCTCAGATGTTTCTTCTTCTTTCCGCCACACACCATGGTATCCCGTCGCGTAGGGAGAAGGAGGGAGGGAGTGAAATGAAAACGGAAAAACGAAACACCTTTTCTGCGGTCTCTTTTTGTTTCAACTAACCGACACCACTAAGCAACAGCGAACCCGACCAAGCGTAATACATCTTCTCCCTGATAGGCGGAGGTGTCGATTTGATTGATAAACTGGGCAACAAGCGAGATTCTTTGCCTTTTTTCGCGCACTTGGTCTCAATCAAGCCTTATCAGGGCCATTAGACCTCCCAAAGTTCCGTATTTGATTACGCCACCATATGACTCACATACCCACTTCCTCCAGTGGCCAGTCCCATGACAGAAACACAAAAAACAAGAATGTTTTGAACCCTTCCTACCCCTGCCTGCCGCAATTCACTGTTTCTGTTACTGTCTCATGTTCGACAAGCTCGTTGTTCGTTTTCAATTATAAACATACCACCGGAAGTAAGTGAATGTGGCGTGGCGAGGTTGGTAATGGTTTACGACTATGTGAACAGTAAACCTAATCTGGTTTTCAAGTTTGTAAACTACAACTGAATTTCTTTTTCAATTTCGATGTCAACTTTTGTGGTCGGTTCAGTTTGTTGACTCGACAAAGTTGTTCAATTTGTTTCTTGGTTTTCTTCTCATCTTGACAATGAGTTTTGAAACTTTCCCCTGTAAATTTTTAAGAAATATTCCAATGAAAAGTTTCTCCAAAAAGGAACATCCTTCCAGTTGACTAAATAATGTTCCATTAGTTCTCGGTGTACATGTTCCCCCGCTGTCATCATTATACTACAGTTGTATACAGTTATCCGCATGAATCCACACAAAGTATCATTTTGTCATTGTCGCTGCGCTCAATTATCGTTTCCTTTTCTGGTCAGTATTCGTCTCATACCAACCGACTCAGCAACCAAAAAACCCTCCGTCATCACATTCTGTCTCTCTTTGTCGGCCGACCAGAACAGAACGTATGGAGCGGAGCGTTGAATTCAATTGAATCGAAATCGAAACCGAAACCTTTTAATCCGTGAGGCCTATATTCCATTTCCATCAGGTCTCCTCCAACTGACTATATACAACTTTATAGTCACTAAGAGTGCAAACCAAGCGGCACAGCAAATTATTACAGGCAAAAACGTATCGGGCCATCTGTTCCGCGCATCTAACCACGTTTTTTATGAGTTTCATGGCGGTATGCATCAAAGAGAGCACAGAGATGTACAAGAGCACTTCTATACTGATTACGGGCAGAGTATCATTTCCGTCTCGCTACGCCTAGTCGTGTTTTGTTGTCCTTACGTCTTTGTGCAACACACCGAAAATTTGGATTCTTATTTTAATTCTTAGGCTCATTCGCTTTGTTTGCACAGAAATTTTGAATTGTCTACAGAAACATCAAACATTTAACATCTAATCTAAAATTTCCTATTTCTAGTTTTAACCTTCATTTTCATTTTCCTTTTTATTTCCTTCTTCTTCGCCTCTTTAACTTTTCCTCTTTAACATTTTCTGAATAACTTCTCGAAACTTTCCTGAAACGGCCCTCCCAATGTAAACAAGATGAAAAGAAGCGACATGAAATGTTTCAGTTTGTGTAGTGATCACACACTTACCCGGCCCCTAGCCGAACTTCAGTGTTTGCCCAGGTTCGGGGCAGAACTGATAATCGTCAGCGGCGTGGGTCACTCAATGGAAACCGCGTCCCCTCCCCCCTTGCCCCTCAACCCCCGCGACACTTGTTCATCCTCTCTCAATAAATTATACAACTTGATACAGCCACCACTATCTGCTTTTTATGGCTAGCTGTCCGTCCAGTTTCATCCGTTTTCACCTACTTTCTAGTCCCGTCCCGAATCGGTTTATTTTGTCTCTAACACCGCCAAAAACCTCCCGATTAAAACCGAACGGTCAATAATTGGAGGAATAAGCAGACACTTTCTGATAAGCCGCCGGTTGGTTGGTTGCCTCGTTTTCTCGAAATAGAACCGAAGCAGAACGCTCCTGATGCTTGAGATGAGATGTATTCTTGAGGCAAAGAGGTCACTAAATTTCGCACGCTCCATCAGTGATAGTAGTACGTTTGTCGCTCCCTACTCTACTCTTCCCATCCTTCTTCTCTTCCTAAAAGCATGTTAATGTACGGAACAAGTTTGGAAGAGAGAAGTCGTCCGTTTGGTGTTCTTCTGACATGCAAAACCAAATGAAATTCAAAACCATTTCCTTGCGGCCATACTTCTTTCCTTCGTCTTCTTCCCCATATTCTTCCAATCTTCAGGTGTTCGATTCAATTGCATATGCATGTCTTTTCTCTTTTCCTTCCTTTTTCATTCCAAGCACATTAAAAGTGTAACTGAGACCGTTTTCTCTTCTTTCTTTCTTTTTCTACTTTTCATTAGAAAGTTTGTTCGTTCAGACTTTCTATTCTGAATATTGTGGTTTTTGATTGCTTTCTTATCATTCTCCACAGTTATTTCTATATTTTTAATCTCCCATCCCCCTCTCTCTTTCCAAATCTTACGGCTCATCTTTATTATCTTTTCCTTTCCTTCTTATCAACCCATCTCTCCGTCTGAACGGTCAAAGTGTGTACCCCAGAGAGCAAGTGTCTTTCGAATGTTTGCCACAAAAATTGGTGGGAATCCGAGTGGTTGTAATGCAAATACCATCAACGTGGCGTGGCTGCTGTGGTTTAACTGTTGTTTCTTTTTTTTCTCACATCACTACTCTCCACTGTTCCCTGGTCTCATGACATGCCTCGGTCGTCCACTGGTAATCCCAAAATTATGTACCCAATTCAATTCATCTGCCAGGTATGTCCAAAATGTTTGTCATCGTCGTTCTCCCGTCGAGAGGAGCGAAGAACCGAAAAAACATAAGACATAAGCTTGTTCAAATAGGGATCGCAAATGGGCATACTTCTCGACCTCCTCTTCGCATTCCTGCTCTTGTCAAAAATGACACACTCTACTGTTGTTCCAACTCGATTTTCCTCGCACCGCTTCATTCTGCTTCCTTGTACACGGAGTAATCAGATTTCGACATCTAACGCGGCCTCCCGGCCGTTGTCGGCAACATCACGACCGTACTAATGTGCGTGATAATGTCGTCATCTCCTTTTGACAGCTCCCTTCCTGTGTGCGGGAGGTAGACCGCCCGACCAACCGTTTTCCATGACATCCTCATTTTTTTTTCACACAGAGAAATGCCGGCCAGTTAATTGATTTTGCCAATTCAATTCATCATTTTCCAAACTTTCTTATCAATTTTTCTCTAATTTTTCCATCAATTTCATCACATTCTTAGAATAACTTTTTAATGTCCTCTTGTCTTTCCTTTCCTTTTCTTCATTTTCATTTTCATTTTCATTTCCCCTTTTCCAGTCTCTTTATTGCAGGCATTTTCTTTATTTTGGCCTGCGAAAAACGTCAGTACCATGGAACCTTTGCTGTCCTCCGAGATACAGTTGTATCAGGACAAACTTATTGGAAAAGTGAGTCGCAAGTCATTTTATAAATAGTTTCGTCATTTTAGAAGTGGAAGTCTTACGTGGCAAGCTTTTTCGACGAAAATGCCTTGGGCAAAGCTAGAATTGAACTGTACCAAATGGATGGGAAGAAAAGATACATGGAACCAGCAAAAACCATCGTTCTGGATGACGTGGTGTCTTTGAAACCGGCAAAGACGGAAAACGGCGCGTCATACGTGAAGTTGACTTTCAAGGATGATAGTTCAGTTCAATTTTCCAGTGAGGACCTTCAGAAGACAATTGATCTGCTTAGTGCTATTTGCTTTCCAAAAAAGGTACATTTTTGAAAAATCTGAAACATGTGGCTGTTAGATCCCCCAGCCCAGCTAGAAAGAATTCCTAGACCTCCTCTAAATGTTGCATAATTCTGCTTCATTAGCCATGACGAAATTGCGCTTGAAACGAGTGTCACCTTGTCTGGCGGGGAAACGGCGGGTGCCAGTGCCAGGGCGAGATACCAACCGGTTGCGAAGGTTGCACCATTGTTTACGCAGAAGCCCCCCCTCCCGGCCAAGTGAAATTTTCAATGTTAGTTAAGATGGGATATATTTCACATGACATCTGGCAATCACAATCAGTACCAGGCAACACACTCTTTGGGTGCCACAAGACAATATGAGAAAATAATCAGTAAGACTTTTTCAGCCGCAATATGTGACAATTGCACCCAGCACGTCTTTGGACTCTCCCACTGGCGAAGATGAATACTTTGAATTCCGTACGTCGAACCGTTTCATAATCCAGTTTTCATAACCATTCCTTATTTATTGCGCTCGTTTCATTTCAGCGGATACATACACAATGCTGAAATTGAAATACACAAATGGTCGCGAGGGAACTGAAGGAGTTTACAGTCTGAATCTCACAGACAATCTGCAGATCAGTGGTCCCAGTAACATCCATTGCATCCCTTACTCGTCTTTGATTTGGTTGGTTTCATAGGACATGTCAACAGATGACGTTCGTGTTTTAGGGTTGCCACCGGAGAACACTGCGTCGGATTCAATGTCGAGAACCTGGGTATTTTTGAATTTGCAACTGGAGACGCGCTGTTGTTTGTTGAACATTTGCGGTAAAATTTGTTGACAAATAACAAATAACCTTATTGTTTTTCCAGGAGCTTTATCCGTTTCAGTTGCAACTTCAGTACCCCGCAGTCAAAAACAATTTGTAGATTCAACCGATTTTTTCATCCAAACCGTCTCGTGAACAGCACAAGTCCGGGCTTGAGGTACAAGACTCAAACATCAAAAGATCTAAAGAAAACGCCCATTCTATTCAGCAATAACTCAACAATGGAAAGCGTCGATTCTGGCGGTGTCTACTCCAAAATTCCTGGCTCGACGGACACTTCTGTGTCAAGTCTTCAGATGAACGAGACGGAATTCGTGAATAGAGTGGTCAAGAATGAGTTGAGAAGAAATGCGTCGATGGAAGTGTTGAGACATAAAATATCTTTTTTGCAAAAGAAAAAGAACGAGTCTCGAACTGACTTTGAAGAATCAGCGGATCGCGATTTTGTCAGGTTTGTGAAGGTCCCGGTTGAAAGAAAAAATTTGCTGAAGCAATTGAGAAAATTTTAAAAAAGAGGAAAAAGCGAGAGAAAGGGGGAGGTAGGACATGTGACATCTGGAAACCTTGAGAAGCTGGTGATGTGAGAGAATCAGATAGTAAGAGTAAAGACGCAGAGATGACGCGCAGGAGCCGTGAGAAAACATCTGGAATTCTGGTTTTTTTCTCTCTCAATTCCCAATCTCCAATTCTGATCCTCCGTTTCAGAGTCCAACTGCCAAAGGGAATCCTGCTGGAGCAAAACAAATTCTCACCAACGAAAAGCGTCTCGTTCCAGGATATGGATGCAATGACGTCTGAGAATGTATGATGCCATTCACTTTTCCTCTACCCACATACTTCCTTCCTCACTTCTCACTTCTCACCCCTAAAACCTTCCTGACAAAAATTTAACCTCTAATTTAATAATATTCGTTTTTTGCAGAAGATTTACGCCCGTCAAACCGACCTGTAATTATTCAAAAACCCTTCTTCTTCTTCTTTTCCTCTTCATTTTTGCTTCTCCCCCCCCCATCCCTCGGTTCATTCTCCCCCATCCTCTACTGCTTTTTCTTCCTCTTCTTCTGTTTCAAAATGATGCGCATTTCGACAGATTGATGAATAGATAATGGAACCTGCTACACGTATCGATTTTGGTGTTTTCCTATTATGTTTTCACCTCGTCTTCCTTCTCCCGTTCCCCAACCCCAACCACCAACCACTCTTCTTCTCTTCCAGTCATTTTTTTTGCCCGTTCACATTTCTTCAACGTCTTGGTCTATATTCTCGCATTTTTTGACAATACAAATAAAAGTTTTGAAAAAAATACAAAGACTACAGTTAGAACTTTGAAGTTTACTCTTCAACTTCTTATTATTATTGTTTTTATTGACGGTGTACGTAGGTATAACCGGACAGTCAATTTCAGACTTGTTTGTGTGTTTTTAAGCAACCTACCTAATATTTATTTTTCACGCCAAATGAATCAATCTAGTTGTCTATTCCACGTAATTTCCAATTCCAAAGTTCCTTGTGAACCTTGAACTCTCTCCGCCGCGAGTCTCTCCCTCTCCCCGTTACCCTTCGGTCCCTCGGGCGTCCCAAGGTGCTTTCGCTAGTTGTTTCGCATTCTGAAGAATGCAAACTAGCCGCTGGCCACAAATGTTTCGATTCGCACGAACTTTTGGTGTAATGCAAACGATGGGCCCCCATAGCATTGGTCCCAGCTACTTGCGGAGCAATTATTTATAAACAGAATAGATCTTATGGGACACCACCAAGCCCTTCCCCCATCCTTACGAAACTTCTTTTTGTTTCTTTGTTTTTCTCATATTTTTTTCTTCAAGTGTTTCTGTTTCTACTAGCAGTTGTTACTCCTTCTTTATCTCATTATTTGTTTTTTGTCCTTCTTTTTAGTGCTCTAACAGAAATTTCGCAATAATTCAATTTTCCAAGCACAGCCAAAGTACATGTACATCTAACTAGTCACACTTTTTTTCAGTTATTTTCATTATAACAACATCAAAAAAGAAAACAGATGACCCTATTTAGTGGGACGGGACAATCACGTTTTTTTCAGAAAACACGGGGAGCGGGGCGCGGGGGACGATGACGTTTTGAAAATAGTGTTTTTGACGCGATTTCCTATTTCCTCGTTTTCCTCCTCGCACCATGTTTACCATCCTCTCCTTAATGACTTATTTACCCCTCGGAAGTGGAACGGGGTGAAACCAAACGTCGGCTGAGCGAGAAAACGAACCCCTGCCAAACAAGTCAATAAATCATAAATTCACACGGCTTTTCTATGAATATTATGAGGTATGGCACGTGCCCAAGTTGATGCTGAGATGTTTAAGTTGTTTTATCATATTTTTGCTTACCTGTGTAGTGGATTCCTTTCTCATATACATAGAAAGACAAATATAGAGCAGCGCAACTATGACGGGAAGAGTTGACATCAAAAATGAGAGTGAGAAGCGAAAGAAATAGGAGACCAAAATGAAATAAGCATTCTCAATTTCACCAACAGAGACGAGACGCAGACAAAACCAGACGGAAAAATTTTCAAAATTGGTGGTAATTCAAATTTCCGCGTCTGTCTGTCACGCTGAATTGGGGAATGAAACTGCGAATCGAATCGAAATGAAATGAAATTCCTCACGTCACGTGAGCGACCACCAACCCATTCTGCGCAATGTTAGTTGTAACATACGGCTTATGCCGGGCCCGGCCGTCTATTGTCTGAACATGGCATTCTTCTTTTTCTCTTCCTCTTTTCTGTTCTCTTGTCTATTCCATATGTTCATGTTTTTGCTCAAACATGTTCTTGGTTCCATGGGTTTTATTCGTTTAATATTAATCTCTATCCTTTTCTTTTTCTTACGCAACAATTTTTTACCAGCCGTTTTTTATAATTACCACTTAATTGACCAGGATAGTCCAGATGTACATTTAATAACAGAGATGAGGAACAGATCTTTAGGAAAGATCTCCCTACGCTCGTTTTTTTCTCTTTGCCCAACCGACCCTTCCCCCTTCTCGATTAGCACTATTCCAGGTGTACAACCTGTGCCTTGGGCAGTTATTAACGTGTCACTCATTGGTTCTTTTGAACATAAATACCATCTATTGGTCGACCAGCAAGAGACAAGACACCCTTCAATAAATAGAACATAATGATATAAGGAACAATGAGAGGAAGATTAATAGATTTGGTGAACGAAGATTTACGGCTTGTAGGGGCTTTTAGGCAAGAAACAGATTTAGAAACCAGAGGCAAGATGTGAGAGTTTGAGCAAGTCAATTTGTCAACTGACGTGCCATATCAGCTGAATGAATGACTGAATCAGCTGTTTGACTAGTCACATTCAGTGCCCGAAAAGAGAACAGAATCACGGGCCGAATTTGATTAAAGTTATGTGACTATTATGAAATTTTTGATCTTTGTGAATTGATAATGAAAACTTTCCTTCATATCCGAAGAAATAATGTTGCGTTAGAGTTTGTGAAAACTTCTGGGACTTGTCTCATCCTGAACTCTTCTCTCTAAGCAAGTAAAGTGGTTCTTGGTGTCTACACTTCACGCGATCCGCATTTTCCTCATGACATTATCTCGTCTTGCTCTCCGGAAAGACATCATTTTCAAGCGTTGTAAGATATTAGCTCAATGTGACCTGATCTGGTCTAGAATACCTCAATTAGGTTTAAAGTTTAATTTTCCCTGGTGATAAATGGTATTATCATCATTATCAACAGTACCAATCAATATTTGCTCTATTTGCTCCCAATCTTTGATTCGATACGACTTTTGTTTTGCTTCGTGTGATGTCAAGTTTCACTGCTTTAACGCAACCTTATCTAGCTGGAAATCTCAATTCATCAAGTGCCTAGTTTACTAGAATTGCTTGAATATGCCCTTCCTTTTTTCCCTCTTCTCCTCAAAGATCTCCTCATTAGACAAGCCGTTTTTTTGATCTCCACTTGCCCTCTGTCCGGCAGGAGGTGCAGCCAATCTCGACCTCTGTACACACAAGATCGCTTTACGACGACGACGACGTCGACGAACAACGCCTGAAGGGCCTGTTCACGATCACGGCAGGGGCTCTCCCTAGGCCAGGCTGCGCGTTAATTGTTGCGACGCCAATATCTCCACCCTCCCCCCTTGCCCTAGTCGACGATTCCGCCCGGCCCACCCAGCCCTTCACCATCTACGACCAGTCCGACCCGTCACCCACTCCACTCCATCATTAATCATCTATTCACGTGAACCAGCACGCAAAAGACCTATTCAACAATGGACCCGATGGCTAAGATGTTCAATGCACTAATGAACGCTCAAGAGGAAATTGGAAAACGTAAGCGAATTTTTATTATTATTGAAATAATTAAAAACTTGAATATTGAGTTAATAAGGCTATCCAATGAGAGATGAAAAAACTCTAGCTGGATTATAATGATTAGATATTTTGGACTCATTGACTATAATATCAAACTAATTCGTACTCTTTCACTACGTATTACTACTAAGTGAGGCTATTATAGCATAGTACACCGGTACTTGATCTATCCTCCTCTTCCCTTCTCCACCATTCTTCTTCCTCAACTGAATTGAACTAGCGGTCCAGTCTTGTGATCAACACTTTGCTCGTTTCTCCTCTTCCTGCTGCTCACTTTTTCTCTCATTCTGTAGGAATGAATGTACGTTTTGTGCCGTTTCGTTTCGTTTTGATTCGTTTTGCTTTGAAATGCGTCCGATGCCGACCCAACAATAGAAGTAAACTGTTATTTTTGCCGGGTGAAAACCGGATACCGGGATAACTGGAAAGCTGTGAAATTTGAAATCTGACGAAAGAGACTTGACCACGGGGATCATTGACTAGTGTAATGTAGGAACATGTGATCTTCACAACCTTCTCTCCTCCGTCTCTTACCCATCCTTTCTCAAAGTTCCATATGACGTTATCTACATACTGCCTGTTTTATTCTAACCATTTTTTTCCCACCCGACTCTTTTGAACTGTCAGTATTTCTTTTTATATTGTAATCGATTACCTTTGTGTATTATTATCTAATCAAACACACAAAGGGCCGGTGAGCATTGAGGCTGACCTGCCTACCTACTCGAGAAACGGGTCTACGCCTGGCTGAGTAAATCGACAGTCAACATGAGGCGTCGCTGACTTTGCTATTCTTCCTGCGTCTCCTCTTATTCTTCTCTCTCTCACCCCACGGACCATGTGGTCCCTTTATTTGGCATCCTCCCGTTCATTACTAACACACATTTCATCTCTCCCACATGACCGCGCCGCACACAGTGCTCTCCATGAGCTGGCATGCTATATCCTCAATTCTCGCTCCATTCCCTTGCTGCTTCCCTTCCCCAAAATCCTCCGTTTCCCCTCCCGGCGCTTTCTCTATTTGCGACTTTGTCCTTCCGAGTTGTGAATAGACTTCAGACCCCTCTCAGAGTAACCCGCATTAATATGTATGTGCATAAAGTTAATACGTTTCACAACTCGGCCTCCGAATTTGGCCACACCTTAAAATTCCTCATTTCTTCATCTTTGGCGAGCTCCGTCAGTGCTTGGAACGAACATGTTCGAGCTGTTAGAGAGACGCTGAAAATGTGAGAGCAGCAGGAAAAAAACGACGAGCGGCTTGTTTTCTCTCCGTCGAATGACCGACCGACCAAAAACAGCAAAAATATCAGTTTCAGTCATTATGGCGCTGCGCTGCGTTATTTTCCAACACTTTTTCAGCAACATTCTCCTGTTTTCGTATTACCAACGTTAAGGTATTGTATAGAAAAGTTTACCTTCCTCGCAGAGCCTTGTTTGTTTGTCAAAGAGTTTTGTTTGAGTTCTTCTATTCTCCCTCCCGAGCAGTCATACTTTTTGGAATTTTGTCTCGTTTTTCTTTGAAAGAAGAAAAAATAAATAAAATCAGGCAAGCTAATTGGCTAAGAAAACAAGAAAATTTTGTTTCAAAAATAAAATAAAATAAAATAACTTACTCAACCCAACCACTACCACCTGACAGTCAAGTTCAGTTAATCTCCTCTCTCCCAACCAGGAGATTCAAATTGATAAAAAAGAACCGGTTTCAAACAATAGTGTCGTTGTCCTCGTCGCCGCGCAGTCTCTACCAATCGCCCGATGCCTCTCTTGACACCCGTCCTGAAATTTGAGGATGGCCAGCCAGCCGTCCCCGCAGGGACAAAGTACCTGAGAGCTACCAGCTGTCTAGCACAAGACACCGCGCTACTCAAAGTGTGCATCAGCTGTTTTTCGTGAGAAAAAAAAGTGGGACCACGATGTCACTGCCCCTTTTCCCTGCTTCTTCCCCCCCCCCTTCTTTTTCCTCCCGGCTCTTCTTCTCTTTTCTCTTTCTTCGTTTTTTCTCTCTTGTTACCACTGCTCCTCTAGCTTCAGCTTCAGGCTTTTCCCGTCTATAGCGCATTTTCTGCTGCTGTCTCTGTTCAGCACTCTCGAAATGCATGATGTTTCAAGGCAGGTACTATACAGTCCTCTTTCTCTTTCTCTCCTCTCGCTCTATTCCACATACCATCATCGGTCGTTGCCTTTTATACTGCCGTCTTTGTTTGGCGCATCCTCACCCTCACGCTACCCTTGCCTCTACTTACCGCGCTGATCTATTGCTAGGTTCTTTTTTGTTTCCTACTCTCAGTTTCCTTCCTTCCGTCGATTCCGACTACTTTGATACATAAAAAATTGTCTCTCGACATTGCACTGTCAGGTGACACTAGCCACACAACAAAGCATCACTACCATTTCCATCATCGACTGTCTATTCATACTGATAACCACAGAGGTACCCACGTACACTCATGTTGATGCGATGAAAAGTTTGTTATTTTATTTTTCTCCTTGCTCTTCTTTCTTCCTATCCGTTCCTTTCTTTTTCTTTCTTCTTCTTCCAATATTCTTTCCAAACCATGTCCTTCTATACACAAACAACATCCGTTTCTATACAGTTTTCCTTCAGGCATGACAATGTCAACGTTTAATCGAGTATGGTGCAAGGTGATGCTCCAGAGGTATCTGGGAGCATACCTTGACAACCATTTGTCAGTGGATCAGATGTCCCTCGAGTTGGCAAACGGGTATTTAGAGTTGGAAAACTTGGATATTAACACCAAGGTAATCCTTATCAGTTGCTGAATTAAACGTTAATTTTGAAATTTTTCAGGCAGTCAGCATGGTGTTGTCACAATGCAATGTGCCGCTCAGGCTCATTGATGGGTACGTGGGAAGGATAAAAATTGAGATTCCATGGATGCGACTCATGACGGACCCAACCAGAATGGTCATAGAAGACTTGCAGCTGACGTTCAAAGGAGCTGATGTAGTCAAAGTGGATGACCCGGAAACACGTAAGTTGAAAAAAAAAATTGATGCACCATAGAAAAGTTTCAGTGACGTCAATGATTGAAAGTGTTCTGATGGGTCTGAACACAGATGACATGGCCAGGAGCGTTTTTGACGAAGTCTCTAAAGAAAACAGTATGGCCACAGAGATCTTCGATAGTGATGACACATCCGACAGTTTTGCCGGCTTCATCAATGCAGTCTACTCTCGGTTTTGCTTAACTGTCAAAAAGCTTACACTCCGGTTTGAGAATGAGCCAAAGGAAAAGTCAGAGATGGCGACAGCTGTCGAAATTCATATGGAGACGGTGACGTTCATGGATGAGCAGATGCGCTCTTGTGAGATGGACCACACAAACGCTACGGATTTGGTGACCACTCAACCACATGGCGTCGGCTCGACGACCAACTTGAGCAAGAACCTCACATTCAGTGGTGAGTAATTGGTGTGTAAAAATTGGATTATATATTGAATTGTTTCAGGCGTTTCATTTTGCACGGACGTGTTCTCGCAGATCCGAAACGATGGGATGGGGCAGCAGGATGATGTGTTCATCACTAGCATGCATATCAGAAGAGAAAAGGCAAAGCAGATGTCGCCAACCAAATCCATCCAGAATTCTCTTCATCCCGACATGTTCGCATCAGCTATGAGTAACATGGACGCATTCCACTCTTGCTATGATAAACGTGAGTAGTTGAGTTCTCTCGATCTATCCCTCAGTTGTCAATGGCTTCCGACAAATGACCCGTTTTCAGTGACGCAAGAGTGTTCATCACCTGATCAGCTGGAGACGTTGAGGTTTTCGGCGCCAGCAGAACCAGAACTGTTCTCAGACCCCATAAAGTTTGCAGAAGTGATTGGAGACATCTCGTGCGTGTTCAGAATAAAGAACGGCGCGAACGATGTCAATTATGCTGACATTGACGAGAGCAAAATTGAAACTGATGTATTTATCAAAGGTATCAATGCCTTTGCAACGCCATCTCAACTGGAAATTGTCAAAAGGCAAGGAAAAAGAACAACACCAATACGCTCATAGACAAATTTCAGATACTTCTCATCCATCTTCACTCCCAAGGAAGTAGTCATTCTTGAGCAAGGGAAACCCATGGGAAAAGAAGACTATGAAGCCATGACCAAGAACATGGAGCCGAATCAAATTCCAACAGTGCCACTAGCCAATGTTCCTGGTTTTGGAAGCAATTGGCAGACGGGAGAAGTATTCAAAGAGTTTGAGGACCGGAAGTCCAGCAGACAAAAGGAAAAAGATCTGGAAAAGGAACGATTCAAATCTTTGAGTGAGTTAACTTTAACGTTCTTGTAATAAAGTTCTATTATATTATTTTATTACAGAAGCAAGCGGAAATGTTAGGGAAGAATTCACAATCAATACTCACATTGGAACCCTTCTCATGTATATCGCCCATTGTGACTATTTGTCCAGTGAATACGCCCTTCAACACGGAGGATACGCGAATGTTCTTGACTATTTGAAAAAAGAGTCGAACAAATTCTTCCAATCCATCAATGGTTTCGCATTTCTTGCCAAACAGGGCCTTGCGGAAATACGAGAAAAGTCGGATATTTTCTACAAAAAAGATCATCTTCGGATAGTTGGTGGTGCAATGAGCATTATTTCGAGCACCAAACGAGTCGGAAATGTTGATTCGTTCCTTTGCCGAGTGGTTGCTAACCATTTTGATGTTTTGGAGTACTTGACTCCGGAAAGTGTTCCTGGTCAGACAGAACCAATCCGGATCAATATTCTTGACTATTCTGCCCAAGAGAACGTCGAAGGAGATCCAAACTTCAAATTGGTTATTGGCAGTTCTTCCGACAATAAAGGTCACACCAAAGTGGATGTCCTGCTTGGCCCTTGCAGCACGGAACTCGATTTCTCCATCATTGATCGAATCTCGAACTTGATCGTCACTAAGCCATTCTTTGATGACATTTCCCAGAAAAATAGCGGACAGTACGTCGTAAATTTTAATGTCAACTGTAAACGTGACTAATTACAGGAACAAGATACCGCAGTTGAAGGACGATATCTACGCCGATGCCACCACTGCCGAGGATGCAGCAAAAACGCGGACAACTGTCAATTTGAAATGCAGTCAGTGGAATGTGGATTTGAGGATTCCAAAAGCAGACCTTCGAGATCCAAGTGGATCCAGACTTCCATACTGCCAAAGACATGTTCACAATGAGTTCATCCGTCTTTCGATCAAGGACATTGACATCATGATACCAATGGAAAAGGAGATTTCAGTTATTGACATTCTATGCACTGAAATGATTGGAGAGTTCTGTGGAGACGGATTGAACATTGCAACCGAGCAACAACGTTTTCTTCATGCATCAAGATCTGGGTTGGACAAAATCAATCTGAAACTCACATTGAATCCAAAATCCAAACTGGTAGCAGCGGCAGTCAGAAAATCATCGTCTACTGGAATTCAAGATATGATGTTGAAATCAATGTCAGCCGACATTATGATGGCTCATCCAAAGAAAGAAGGACCGTTCTCAAAAACTCCAAGAACCTATTGCTCTCACGGTGGTGAAGAAAAGGAAGACATCATTCAAGCCGGTACACGAAGAGAGATTCTGGATTTCCAAGAAGATTGCGAGGCATTTGCATCAACATTCATGCTGTTCACGGTTCCAAGTTTGAAACTGCATGTCCCGGAGAAAGAGCCACTGGAAATTCTCTACAATCGTCTTGTGAATGACTTGGCTCTCTTCCAACCAGCTGCTCCAGCTTTCCGACCAGCACCAGAAGCCTCCAAGTTGCACCCAATTGAAACATTCCAAGAATGCGTTTCACCAAAGAACTATGAAGATAGTGACAGCGATGATTTTGATGATGAACTTTCAACGATGAGAAACAGTGTTGAAGAACAAGACTTTGACAGAGAGCAACCGCACACATTTGTTATGACACTGAATGCGAACAAGTGCATCCTTCTCTGCAACACCTCCTTGAAAGAAGAAACCAAAGAATCGGAAGCATCACAAGTGTGCCTGGACCTGGAAAAAGTGCACATTGGAACAACTGCTGGCTATCATGGTGACATGAACCACACCTTCTTCCACTTCACGTCAACCAAAGCAGGAGTTGGATATACAGATTCATCATCGATCAATCGTATTCCAAACGTCACAAGCATAAAAGATTTTGGAAAATGCCCAAGGGACACCAACCAAATGGAGTACGTTTCTGCTAATGATGAGTTGAGTGCTGGAAACAACGAAGATGCGTTTGCTGTGGCTCTTCACATGCACTTCAGACCAGATGTCAACGTGAAAGATGTTCTTCTTGGTATTGCTCTTCGGAACTCTCAACTCCAAGCAAGACCACTAAGGAGTTGGGGATCCTTCTGGATGGTTCAATTGGCTGATCTCTTCACATTGCAAGACTACGCAATTCCCGGATATGAACTGCCTGCAGTCTCCACGGATCTGCACATTTGTTTTGAAAACGTCATCGTTGCCTACGATCACTCAAGAGTCAATCCAAACAGCAAATTGAAGTTGAGAGCCGTTTTTGGACAATGCAATTTAGCAAGCTCCATTGTTACAGATATGAACATTTCCAAGGTAAATACGATCAATTTTAAATTTAAATTTTTTAAATATAAATATTTTCAGACCCTCTGCATCTTTGAAAACTGCCGATTGTACATGGGAGAAGAGGGATTGAAAGATGTCGTTCGATTCGAAGGATATGGAGCTCCGAAAGCACCATCAAAGAAGTTCATTCCATTCTTGGACATTGGATCTGTCCAGCTTGATGTTCTTTTCTCAGTTGGCAAAGAAACCGGACCAAGAACTGCTCCGGCGTTTGAAATTCGTTGTCAAAATGATATCATCAACGCATGGGCTTGCGCGGATTCACTTGCTGCTTTCATCAAAATGATCATGGAATATACCAGCAATGATCAAATTGCACTCCAGTCTCCGGAGCCAATCACCGATGAGCCCAAGAACGAAGAGATCACCAAAAGTACTGCGGAAGAATCAGTTTGGAGCGACGCATCTACCGGAAGCAAACATGTTCAACAAATGGCTCCAGGAACAGTTCTCCCTGAAGATGTCGACAAAAGAATTCAAGCTATGATCCAAGAAGCTGTTAATGAGGAAGGCGAAGAACATGGAATTGCCATGGGCGTTGACGCAGTCAGAGAATTCATGGATCCCCCGAAGACACCAACAGGATTCGATACAAGTGACCTTCCGGATAACTACGAACAAATCAGAGCTTACAAGATCACGGACGAAGAGTTCTGCATGGTTGACGACACTGTTTACGGCTCTGGAATCACCAACACTCCTGTCGACTCCCGGATCAGAAATATACCTACTAGCTGTGAAAACGGAGAATTCACAACCAAAAACGACTTCCATATCATTTCCGACGATGAGGGAGTCGATGGATTGTGCAAAATGATTTCTGATAACGTGAACCCAGTGCTTCGCTACATGATCAAAGATGTCACTGTTCATTTGAGTGTGTACGCCGGAAACGATCTCTCCACAACACCATCTCCAAGCAGAACATATTGTACTGAAGATTACAAGCATGGATTTGGTCCCGGACAGAAGATCGATGAAAACTCAGCAGGAGGACCTCATAGAGATCATTCCACTTTTGTGGTCTTTGAATTGAACAAGATCACATATTTGAATCAGATTTTCGAGAAGACTGCACCACTCCTATCCACAACCGTCTTCCAAATTGGCGACCTCAGCATTAAGGACCGTGTTCATGCCAGTACCATTCAAGAAATGCTCTATCAATACTCATGCAGTGATAAGCCTCGACGGACAGAAGATCCCATCTTCAGCATAACAATGTCGGAAACCCATGGCCGAGAAGGAAAGATGAGAGCATCTCTGATGCCTCTCAAAGTCAACGTCGACCAGGATACGTTGGAATTCTTGTATGACTTCTTCGAAGATACGATGAGACTTCTCGACCTTCCAAAGAGTCAAAGCATGCCTCAACTGATCCAACGACCAGTCATCGAAGTTCCCGCTGAAACCAACTCCAGAAGAACCACCCCGAAGACATCCACTTCGTCATCCGAAAACGAAATCTCCAGAATGTATCCAAGCATTCCTGACCCATCATTGACCATGGAACCATTGAAACCCTCACCAGTAAATCCAACAACTCCACTAGGTATGTTTTTATTCAATTTTTCATAATTACTAATCATTAGCTTCTACAAAACATTAATAACGTTACTAATTGCAGGCGATCTATCTTATCTTGAAAAGATCTCTCAAAACCACTCATCACCAGTGAAACGACCAATTATTGATGCTCCGTTAACCGCTTCCGCTGTTTCAATTGGTAACCCATGACATATTCCCAACTTTCACTAACTTTTCATTTTACAGGCGCTATGTTCAACAAGTCAAATTCTCCTGAGATTGACGATGAAGAGGAGATGGACCCAGTTCAGCTGGAGGCTATGCAAGAAGAACTCCGTCAGCTCAATGAAATCGAGCGTCGTAAATCTGAAAGCTCTTCTTCTTCTTATTCCAGTGAAAGTGAAAGTGAAAGTGAATCTGAAGATGAAGACAACCTTGTCAGTGATTTGACTGGAGACTGGGCTGACAACACTCCAAATATCTACGACACTTGCTTGGAATCAGATGTGTTCCAATCACCTCCAAAAACTGAGTCCAATCACAGTCCGGTCCAGGAATGTATCAAGCCAGATGAATTGAAACCATTGTTTGGTCTTGATGACTACAGCGATGAGTCTGAACTCAAAGAATTGAATTCAAGACCATCTCCAGTTTCTTCAAGTCCAGTAAAACCTATCAGCAACTTGAAAATGAAAGCGGAAGGACTCCCACCACTCAAAATGCCGCATAAGCAGATGTCTAACGATGACATTTTGATGAGGTCTACCATGATGGGATCTGTTCATCCAGCTCAAAGTGTTCATAACCTCGTCGACACCAGTGATGATTTCGACGACGATGAGGATCATGGAAACTTCTTGGACAGTTTGGACGATGATGACAATGAAAAGGAGAAGAAACAGATTGAACAAGAGATGGAGGATAAGAAAATGGGAGACGCTGCAGCAATGAACCCGGAAGTTCAGGAAGCCATAGAACGTGGAGATACGTTCTTCAAGGAGTTCATTTTCTCTCCAGCAGTCAACATCTACGTTGACTATCAAGGAAAACGTAAGATCAGTATGGAGAAAGCTGGAGCGCTTGTCGGACTCCTCATGGCTTTCGGTCAACTCAATCAGATGCCGATTACCCTTCGAAAAATTGAGACTCACACTGGTCTTCTTGGAACTGGAAAATGTCTGCAACATGCTATTGGAGAGTGGTCTGGAGATCTTCTTACAAACATGCCCAATGTCATCGCCAGCTATGGTCCAATCAGTCCACTTGTTCAAATTGGTCGAGGATTGGTTGACCTCTTCTGGATGCCAGTTGCAGAGTTCCGCAAGAAAGACGGAAATGTGGTGAAAGGTGTTCAACGAGGAGTCGGCTCGTTTAGCGTGTCATCTGCTGCTGGAATCGTTGGAATGGCGCAGACTGTGACTGGATTGGTTCAAAGTTTGGCAGAGATGACAATGAATGAGATCAAACCAGATGATCCGTCTACCAGAAGAGCCAAGCGGTACAATAGGAATCACGGCATGAACCCGACTGATGTCCGTCACAGTTTGCAACTGGCTTATGGAATTCTCTATGATGTAAGTTGAACTTTCCCAAGAATCCTAGTAATTATATTCATCTTCAAAATTTCAGGGCTACCATCAAACTAGAGATGATCTGGAGCTCGCAGCTCAAGAAGACCGTGCATCTGGAAACTCTGTCGTCCGCAGCGCATTCCGCTACGCAGTTCCAACCTTCCTTGGACCAGTAGTAATGGCAACTCAAGTGACCTATCAGCTTCTCGGTGGTTTACGAAACCAACTTCGTCCGGATGCTTATCAAGACGAACGTAGGAAATGGGGTGACAAGGATGTCCCTGGAGGTGTTCACAAGTAAACTCATCTCATACCAAGTTGCCGCTCACTGTCATTTCCCCCTTTCATTTCCTGTTGAATCACTGCAGATTGAAAAAGATCTTCTGCTCAAAACCCTGTAAATTGTACACTTTCGTTAGAACTTTGTTGTCATTTTTGTCATTTTTTGTGAATAATTTTTTGTACCATACTCGCTTTTCTTTTCTTGTGTTTGTGCTCGTTAATGTGTTCTTCTTTCTCATTCGATTCGAAATTTCATTATTGGTAGCCAACCTCCCACTTCATCATCTTTCAACTTTTTCTAGAAACTGGTCATAGAAATTCAGTGGTTCTTTTTTGTCCCATCGCTTCGTTTTGTAAATTTGTCAATATACTTTTTTGCCAGTTGGCTTTTTTCTTTTTTCTTACAAGTATTTCCCTACCGCCTTATCAATCCACCTCGCTGCACTTATGTTATCCGTACCCTTGAGAAATTTCACCGCCTTCAACATCAAAAACTGTGTGTGTGTTCACTTTGTGTCTTAAAGTCTTAAAGTTTTTCCAATAAAACTACGATTTATGATCTTGTTTATATTACTTCAATATCTTTCCTAATTTCAGATGACCGTTCTAACATGTCATTCATCCAAACTTGAATCAATCTGTTCAAAAATTGTGGTAACCCTGTAGCTGATTGTTTTTGGGTAATCATGTCGACTCGAGTGTACCTTTATCATACACACCACGCGTTTTCTTGCGGCGCTCGCTCGCACAGTAATGGCCGAAGAGAGGGAGAAGACGACCACACCGTAGCCTTCTTTATAATCAATGCATTCGCCACTCGTTTATATCAGTCCATCTCGCTCTCTTATTCTTCATCCTTTTTGTGTCTGTTTTCATTTGACGTTGTTCTCTTTTTATTTATTCTCAGATAATTTCAGAACAGCACAATGTCTCTTCGCTTTGACGGAAAAGTTGCTATTGTCACTGGAGCTGGTGGTGGTCTTGGAAGAACTTATGCTCTCGAACTTGCTAAGAGAGGATGCAAAGTTGTTGTCAATGACCTCGGAGGTGACCGTCATGGAACATCTTCCTCCTCTTCAATGGCTGATAAGGTTGTTCAAGAAATCAAAGCTGCTGGAGGACAAGCTGTTGCTAACTATGACAGCGTTGAATTGGGAGACAAAATTGTCAAGACCGCCATTGACAACTTTGGCAGAATTGGTAATCAATCACTATAATTGTTCACACAAGCATTAATTTTTACAGATATTGTCATCAACAACGCTGGTATTCTCCGCGATGTCTCTTTCCTCAAGATGACTGAGCTCGACTGGGATTTGATCTTCAAAGTTCACGTGAAGGGAGCCTACGCTGTCACTAAAGCCGCTTGGCCATACATGAGGGATCAGAAGTATGGACGTATTGTTGTCACCTCTTCCAATGCCGGTGTTCACGGAAACTTCGGACAAGCCAACTATGCTGCCGCTAAGAGTGCTCTTATCGGTTTCGCCAATGCTCTCGCCCAAGAAGGAGCAAAGTACAACATTCTAGCTAATACATTGGTTCCAACTGCCGGATCCAGACTCACTGAGACCGTCATGCCACAAAATCTGGTTGACGCATTGAAACCGGACTATGTCACCCCACTCGTGACATACCTGGTTCATGAGTCCTTCCCAGACTCTGGAAAGGTCTTTGAAGCCGGAGCAGGATGGTACGGAACCATCCAGTACTACAAGTCTAAGGGAAAGGTTATTGCCAATGCTTCCGCTGATGACATCGCCAAGAACTGGAGTGCTCTCACTGATATGAGCGGTGCCGAGTATATTGGAACCATGACTGAGCAGACCACTAGACTCATCGGAATCCTTGAGGAGAATTCGACTTCTTCGGAAAGTGGAAGCAGTGGTGCTGCTGCTGGAGGAGCATTCCCTTCAAACATTAAGAGTAGCGCTCTGTTCCAGGAAATGGCAGATGGTGTCAAGGCTGACCCATCTGCAGTGAAGGCTATCAAGTCTATTGTTCTTTACGTTATTACTGATGGAAAGAACGAGCTCGGAAAGTTCAGTAAGTTTGGAAAGCTTTTGTTCTTTGAAAACTCTCACTTTCAGCCCTTGACTTCAAGAGCGCCACCCCATCCGTCTACTTGGGTGATGTGCAAAACGGAGAGAAGGCCAACGCCACGGTCACAGTTGCTGATAACGATTTTGTCGACATTGCGGCCGGAAAACTGAATGCCCAAAAGGTATAGTCGATAGGCCAGTTTATAGTACTAAGTCTTCATCAAACAACAATTACAGGCATTCATGAGCGGAAAACTGAAGGTGAAAGGAAACGTAATGCTGCTCCAGAAACTGCAGACCGCCCTCGAGAAAGCTAAGAAATCCAAGTTGTAAATTATAAGTATTCGCTGCTTTTTTTGTTGTAAATTTCATTGCAAATGAATACAGATTTATTACGTTGACAAGAAAAGAAAGAAGGAGGCGTTGAATATAAGAAATAAAATATCAATGACATCAGATGATGGAATACAAATACTGAAAAAGCAAATTTGGTGGTCGGACAGGAGCATTAGAGAAAAATTGAAAGAGGGAAAAGATAGATAAGCAGAAGGAACAGTTTAATCGTACAGTTGTTTAGATGCAGTTTTTTAGAGCGGATAGAATAGTTTTTAAGGTTTTATGTTTTTAAAAAAGTTCAATTGTATCGTGACTTTCCAGTTTGCAAACCGCTGACAAGTTGGTTTGTCAGTTGATCGATGTCATCGCCTCCTCTGAAAACATAGAATCAATATGTTACGAATATTTTTTAAATCAAATACCTTGAATAACTGGTAGTCTTGGTTCTGATCTCCTGGAATCGCTGGTTGTAGTTGGGATCTCTCTGGTTTACGGGTTCGATATGGGTGTTGGCTTCGCGTTGGCTGTGGGTCAGGTCTAGAAAACGTTTTGTTTTTCATACTTGTGTCAACTGTAAAAGTTACTCACTATCATCACGGAGTTGGCGGACAAATTTGTTTGGAGAAGCGACTGCATGCTGTGTCTTGTATGGAGCATGTGGAGCGTATTGTTCTCTGCAAAATATTCATTAGGATTCTTGAAAACTTTGCTACGTACTCAGTGGTTTCCTCGGTTCGCTTGTAATAGCTGTGTTTCTGGAGAGTAGTGGTGGCTGGAGTGTTGTTGACACTCTCATCGATGGTAGCCACTGGAGTCATCGTAGCGAATTGATGGATAAGTTCACGTGGGTTAGTGATCAGGTATCCGGTTCTGGTGTCCAAGCGGTAAGATGGATCGGACAAAACGGAAGAAGCAACTGAAATGGACAAGATTATTGGAAAACCTACTGCACCACAAATGGAATGGACAAAATACTTGTTCTAACAGTTTTTGAAAACCACCGGTATATTTCTTTACATGATGGTTCAGGTGGAACAAAAACAGATAGGGATTGATTGATTGTTTGATACAAAAACAAAAACAGATTCATAATTTGTGTTTCAAATTACCGCTGTTGCGTCCATCTTTTGGTCCCAAGTTGGAATTAGATCCTCCAAATGGAGCTCCACCGTATGGTGCACCTCCATCACCTCCGAGTCCACTGTTAGCCGCACGAGTTGGAAGAGGCTCTGAAATGGGGGAATGGGAATAGGGAAAGTGCCTCGAGCATTCCGGCAGTAAAAGGAAAATGGTTTGAACTACACGCAAAAAATAGGAAAAAAACTTTTCAGACGTGACTTTGAAACACGATATGGAACTTGAAACTTTGTGTCGTGACATTTTCGTGACAACTGAGACATGTAAACTTACCCGGCTTTGGGTACTCAACGGGTCTTCCGTTGGTTTTCGGAAGTGGTTCCGGGCTGAAGGCGCCGGTGGCACGAGAGTTTCTACCACTTCCCGGCCCATACTCGCTTCCAAATCCAGCCTCGCTTGCTGGGACAGCTAAAGGTTAATTTTGGTTTAACAACACAGAAAAGTGTTTTACTTACATCCTCCAGTGCTCCAGTTTTTCTCGATGATGTTGACACCATCATGTCCCTTGGCTCCACGTTCGATATGTTGGAGTTGAGTGACAGTGACTCTTGGGGACAGATCCATTGGTCGTCTGAAACCCCTCCAAACATAGAAAGAGAAATTTGAAAGTGTCAGTACCTCTTCAGTTCATAACCATCAGCAGCCACAGTTCCGTCTCCAATTGGAGAGTAGAACATGGTTCTCGGCTTCAGTGCCTTTGGCAGTTGGGTTGGAGAAGTGATGACCTTAACCAAATCGTTTAATCTGTAGAAATTTGTTTTCTTCGTATTCCTACTTCTCCACCGGACCAGTTAAAACCAGTCAATTCAACTCCACTTCCAGCACGATCTCCGAACCCTCCGAATCGAATCTCTTCCTTCTCCTGACTCGTCTGCGAGCGATTTGACCTGGCATTGGCAGCATGACGGGCAGTTTCGAAACGATTATAGTCGTCCTGAAAGTACTTTTGAAAGCGAACACTTGATGTTTTATGGACTCTTTGGTTTTCCCGTCTCCTCAGCCGCGTGGGTCGGGAAAAACGCAATGAAATCGAGACGTCATTGAATTGACTATTGATCGCTGAGATGACTCTCTCTCGCTCTTCTCAACGCCAATATCTGTTTCTGACTTTACAACGGACCGAATGCCGCGAGCTTTGTTTTGCGCCTACGCACGGCTCAGAGGGAATTCGAATTTATGGCCGGTTTTTCATGATTCATTAGTTTTTCGACTGAAAATTATACAGTTCAAGACTGAAAATCTCAAAAGACTACAAACATATCATGAAGTAGACAAGAAAAAAAATATTTGGTGCGGCAGTTTGGTTTCTAGGTGTGTAAATAATAACAACAACAGCTGATACTAAGAAATTAAGAAAAAGATTAATTTTCACCTCTTATGCTCAAAAATACTTTTAATAACTCACTCTGTGCTTCCCAAGCGATGCATACGACGGACTTCCAGTTCTCTCGCGGAAGCTGCTCAAATTGGCAGCACTACCGTATTGAGACATTCTTGGAGTGGTAAGTTCAAGAAAATAAAGATGGAATCTGAAATAAATTATTTTCGGATCTTAGCGAAAATTCAAATGTCAGAATATGAAAACAAAGAAAGAAAAATCTGAGAATCAGAAGGCACGAGTCAACATCGGGAGAGGGAGAGAGAAAAATGCCACGCGACAACTCGGTATCTTCTCGGCGGCAGCTTGTCTTCTTCTTTCTCGAGAGCCGGAGAGAAGAGAGGAAAACGATGGCAGATCGACGGATCGAGCGAGTGGGAGGAGGAGGAGAGATATCAGGCCGATAACATATGGCACAGCCTCTCCTCCCGCTCCTCCAGACAAATCCCGACGCTTCGCAGGGTGCCGTCGGTCGCTTCTCCCACTATTTTGAGTTGCTTGCTTGAAAAAAAGATAACGACAATTCTCAGCGCTTGAGTTTTGAGTTTGGAGCACAATCAACCAACTGACAAGCTGTTCTTGTCAGTGAAAAGGAGGGGATCATAGAAGGAATGATCAATGCGAAAGGAGAAGAACACGTGGGTGGGATGGGGAGAAGGACGAGAACTTGTTCGCATTCCATAGCTTCATTATGAAATACATATATGTGAGAGAGAGATCTTGATCTTACTGTTTCACGCCTTCCCACAACCAGGCGGTGTCTGAATCTGTATATGCGGTATGTATCTGCAGATGAATCTGCAGATCAGTTATGAAGTGGTTTCGTTCAGGATGAGTGTAACAGATTCATTGTTCACATGTGTTTTCGACTATTTCCGCGGGAAGAAAGAAGAAGAAACACATAAAAATTCGGAGAAGGAGAAGGCAAGGCAAGAAAAGAAAGAAAGAAAATGTATTCGGGGGTGGGACAGGGATACCAAGTCAAGTCGCTGGATTTTGGAAGATTATAGGAGAGTTCTTTTTTGTTTGTAAATCAGAGAAATTGAAAGAAAACTATACATTCATTTGCTACAGATTAATAGGTAGTGGTATAGGTCGTCGTGTGAATCGTCGAGGCTGGACGGTTGTATTGGTGGTGTACTTGGCGAGATGTCAAATGAGATTGGTGTAAACCGGGGGACAATGAACGCGCGCGCTCCTGATCGAGCCAGCTCACTCCTTTTCTGCAAACAAATGACTAAATAAGAAGTTTTTCTTGGAAGTTTACAAACAAAACACTAGTTTTTTTTTGTTCGTTTTAATATTTGAGTTGGGTGACTATTTTTGGTTTTTTTTACCAACCTTTTCAAGCTGCTGTAAGGGCTGGTTGGTGGGAGGGTGGACGTATGTTTCATTCCTCCTTTCAGGGTTCCATAGTTACTTGACGATCCCATATTGCTCAAACTTCCATAATGACTTTGCCCGCCATACTGACTTCCACCATATTGGCTGGGTGGATTGGAGAAAGTTGCGGTCGTCGGGTGGTACGTCGTAGTTGTGGTCGTATTCTCCGAAGTGGTGTAATAATTGGTGTTGTTTTGATGCTGTGGCGCGTACTGATGGTTCTGTTGATAGGGAAGGGTGTGAGACTGGCGGGTGAGCGTCGAATTGGCTGAATGGCTTTGTGGGAACGGAGTGCTCATTGCGGAGCCGACACGAGATCCGGGTTGACTGATTAGTCCTGTCGAACCAACGGAGACATGTCCGGTTTTGATGAGGTCTTCGATGAACTTGTTATCCGACAAATACTCGAGTCCTGGAAACTCGTTGGTGTAGTTATGGCCCTCAATGTTCGGACAGATTGGAAGATCATTCGGGTTGATTCCCTGATCAATATCGACATTCTTGTCTTGCCTCTGAAATTTCTTAGATACCATTGATTCCATAACTTTTCAACGTACAGTAAACAGTTTGTCCATAGAGTTGTATCTCTCCAATGGGGACGGTCCACGGCTCAAACTTCCACGCATTTCATCATATTTATGAGTGGGTGTCTTTCTTGGTGGAGGTGGTGGGGCTGAAACCCAGAATTCAGAAGAAAAGTGAAATTTTGAAACTCACGAAGATCCCGATCTTTCCATTCAACCATATGAGCATTGTTGTCAATGAAACGTTGAAGTTCCCGATCCTGAGTAGAAGACAGTTCGTGACGATTGAGCAATTCAACTCCGTTTATGCAAATTTTCGTCTAAAAATTCCCCTTTAATGGCATTTTTCCCATTCAAAACCTACATCAGTCTGATAAGAACTTGGCATATAACTTGTATACGACATATCTACAAGCTGAAACAAAAACAAATATTTTCACTTTCAGGCAATCAGTGAAATGGGAAGAAGAGAAAGAAAAGAAAAGCAAAGAAGAGCAGCTTGCCAAACCTATCCTATCTCCCCTCCTGCCGGTGGCAAAAACTTTGATGGCTAGAGCACAAGCAATAGAGTTCAGATGTCGGAGAGGTTGGGGTGTGCGCTGTGTGCTGTGTAATGTGGGTTAGAAATTTTTTGCTTCATCTCTTTTTCCAGCCGTTGTTGTTTGTTTCCTCACACTGATCACTTCTTTTATCTTCTTCTCCTTCTCACATGCTGCCTCTCCTTCTTCTTCTTCTTCTTCTCGTCCATTGTGTGGGAGGTAACATCTGTGCTGGCTGTCAATCGACAAAAATCAACAGGGTACCTATCTGGCGGTGAAAGATTTCCGTTTTTTCCGGTAAATGCTAAGAACAAAAATAAAAACCCAAAGATGAACTTTATAATTTTTAGAGTATATAATCAACATATCAACAGAAGAAATAAAAAATTAATGTGAAAATATTGCAAAATGAAATTCTCAATTCCATTTTAGACAGCACCTATTGTCTGATTGCGTTAATTCCAGTGAGCGTTCTCTCAGCCATTCCAAAGAGCATAGTTCTGTTTTCCGGTTTCTCCAACCATTCTTTAGCTTCAACAACAGCAACGCCGGCAAATCCCATAAGCTGGAAGCATCAAACAGTTTACACCCAAAATTATCAAATTCAGGATGATACTCACCATCTCAGCGAATTCTATTTTTTCAGCGTCGTTAAGTTTTGCACGGAGTTCATCGTAGATACACTGCAAAACATGTGGCGGATTTTTTGTCCAGGTTTTTTAAAACTTACCGGATAAGGTTCCGATGTTACGTATCCAATTGCCGAGCCAACCACTCCACCAATCATTGCTCCTGGTGGACCGAGAAAAACACCTCCAACAACAGCCCCTCCAGCCGAGAAAGACGCTTGTTTCGCAACACCCGTAACTGTTTTTCGTAGTTTCTAAAATTCCTTTTTGCAATATGAATGAAAAAGAATAAAAAACTTACTTCATGACGAGCTGCAAAAGTCATAATCTGATCAAAATATTGAAGTTCCATTTTGAAGCGAAACAAATCAATATCAGATGTTGGTTGAGTGTTAGTTAACTTATCAGCTGTGTTCTATCATTTTTGAACTACGCCTTTCCTCATTTTGATTAAGAGTGAGCAAATATGGCGTTTCTTGGAACGAACAGAAAATTGTAAACATGTCATATCAGTAAATGACGTGTCTTCACTGGTATGAGAAACTTTGAAATTCAAATTTTTTTTAAAAAGTCATAGTGACTTTAAAACAAGTTTATTTTTAATTTGGCGTCATCATTTTTATTATGAGATTGTAATTGAGAACGATAATAGTAACAAGAAATGGAGTGGAGGAGGTACTTCGCAATCAGCGTCTGTAGGTATTGGAGGTTTGGTTGGCCACGAAAGCGCTGAGAAGATTCATGAAGATAGCCTGATGGTTGAGGTCTTTGAACCATTCGATAAACTGAGCAAAAGTCATGCCACCAACGTGATTGCGAATCTGAAAGTTAAAATTCCGTACATCTGGATTCATCTAATTTTTGACTTACCGTCTCAGTAAGTCTTTCTTTATCAGCATTGGGCAAATTTTGAATGATTCCAAAGATGCTCTGAAACAATAGTTGATCATATATTGATTGAAAAGTTTGCTTAAAAACTTACAGAGTAGTCATTTGAGTTGGTATATCCATAAACCGCTCCAACAATAGTTCCAACCAACGCTCCCAACGGTCCACCAATGAGTCCACCAGTTCCCGCACCAGCAGCAGCGGTGGCAGTTTGATAGAAAATTCCTGACGCTGATTCTTTTACACGCTGGAAGAAAAACATAAAAATATACATTAACTCAGTGGGAAAAATCATGCAAATTACCTGATTTCTCTGAGCATGATCCAAGACTTGACGCAAGTAGAGGTCGGCCATTGCAAAGTCGGAACTACCTGAAAAAAAACTCTAACTGTGAAAAAACATTAAATAAAGTGTCGATTTCAAGTGTTTATGGCAAAGGAAAGAAATAAACAGTGAATTCAAAATTGGCAACACTTTTTCTATCCGTTTGCGAGAATTGGTGGGAAAAGGAAAGAACAAGGCGACGTAGAGTAAAGAGAGATCACGTGCGCATAATAGACGCAGACAGTGAGTAGTCAATCAATCGTCGCGATTCGAAAAACGACGAATGCCGCTTGGTTTTAGAATGAGCAAGGACAGTAGGCATAGCGCTTGTTTGACATTTCAACTGGAATGGTCAAAAAAGCAAAAAAAACTGAGGGAAATGAATTTTTTAGGAGATACAAATATGTATGACTCCACTGAGTTATGCAAAACAAAATTATTGCGAAATCTTCAAATATTTTCAGTTTATTTTTCACAAAAATTATCATTATCAAAACTTTGGAGAATTGCGAATTTCAGCATGAATAGTCTCGATCATTTGCTGAAGTTTCGGTGTCTGTCCGTTTCTTTGGTTTTTCTCGAAGAATATAAAGTGCGTGTGTTCCAGTGCGGCGCAGAGTACTCCAATTCCGCTGCCAAGTGCTAGAAGAAGAAAGAGACCATACACATTCTCAGCTCCAAGGGATGTTTGAATGTCTTCTGGTTCGCTTGATTGACATTCTCTGCAAAAATGAAATGTGTAATTTTCAGGAAAATTTTTTTTTTACTGTTGAGATTTCTTCCACCAGTTGTTCTTTAGCATTAGAATGATACCCTTCTCGTTTAGATCAAGGATCTGACGAGTTAACTTTTCCCTCCATTTCGAGCCTTTTGGGAGTGCAATACTATAACCGTTTGATCCAAGAACCACGTTTCCAACTCGAGTTAGATTACAATTTTGAGTCACTTGATAGTCCAATGTTGCGGATTCCATGAGAAATACATACTTCTCGTTGAGAACTCTTTCAACGCCTTCCCGATTGCTTTTTACAAACGCTGATGGTTCTGCACTTTGCATCCGTTCCCAAAGCCTTCGGAATGTTTCGATTCTTGAATACTTGAAGAATTGCATTGTCGATCCGCCAAGAATTGCTCCAAAATTGTACTCCGTTTGATTTCCGAGTTCTTCAAAGCTCTGAAATCATAATTTCACAAGTTTGTTTCAAATTTCAAGGTCTTACATTGAATGGCATGGATTTTCTGTCCACAGTGAGCAATGCTGCAAAGTTTGCAGTATACTGTGCAATGAGCACTAGGGTAAACGTCCACCATACTGCCGAAATTAGTCTTGTCGCTCCGGCTTGACAGTTATACCCCGATCCAGCGCGTAGTAGTATGCAAACCAAGTACCAAACTGAATTCTGCACCTTGAACTCTGTTGTCGACTCTTTTGGTGATAGAACTGCTGCAACGGTGACTAACAAGGCAGTGAGCACTGTGGCAATTGCGGAAAATGTCCAGACACTGAAAATAAGCAATTCCAAACTCAAAAAGTTGTATACAACTAGACCTTGCTGACAACGGCCATAAGAACCTAGTTAAAGACGAAGACGCTTTTGGGTTCGGTTGACGCATCAACATTGAAATTCCCAGTTGAAGGAAAGGATCAGTGAAGTCGATAACTTCTAATCGGGTAGCAGTGACAGTGATTGGAGCAACCGCCATATCTGCATCACCTCTCAAAATCTCTCCAATCATCCCGTCCCATTCATCAGTTCCATTCTTCCGTTCTCCATACTTGTTATCTTTTACAATCTTCAAAGTGTAATTGAAATGAAGCATTTCCGCTAGTTTGTCCAGCAGATCCACACAGAATCCTTCGTACTTGACACGCCCGTCCGGCATGATCTTCTCAATTACATAAGGCCTTTCGTGAATCGATGTCACTTTCAAAGTCCTCGATTCGCGAACGGATGCTTGATAATGTTCGTGTGTTCCTGGAATGTTCTTTGCCAGCATTGTTAGCTCTTTTGAACCTTCCCAAGTAGATTTCCATGTTCCGGTCTAAAATTGACATAGTTTCGAATAGTCTGATCTGGAAAAAGTCTCACGTGTAAACCAGCTCCTGTGATGCCCATCTCCCATATATGCAACTCGCTATCGCTCCGTTCATTAGTTCCGTTAAAAGAAACTGTACCGGTGAGACCTTTAAACGGCTGAAAATTTTGAAATTACGTATGAATTTTTTCTTTCTTTCTTACCTTGACTATTGGAAGTTTGTATTTCATGACTGGCTCGTTGTCCTCACAGGTTCGGATTCTTCGTTCACCAGAGTGACAGGCAAGAAGGATTGAATCAAAAATGAATGCAAAGTCTTTCTGAAAACCTCCACCAAGTAAAAATATTTGTTGGCAAACTAACAAAAGGAGTTCTTGGATTTGCTGGCAAGTAACCGAGGTATTCCTGGTACATGTCGGGCAATTTCCCTGCTACATCATTTTGGTTCCATTTTTCCTTGGAAACAGTTAGTAAAGAAACTCGCATTCCATTGTGGGTGTACTGGGATAGATGGTCCTTTAGGTCGTCTAAAGCCGTGATGAGAAACCAGTTATGTACGCTAATCATTCCCAGTTTCAGAGAAGCATCAAAAAATGTTAAGGTCTCATTTGGGCTTAGTTCGATTAGCACTCGATTTTTCTTTGGCCAACATCGGTTTCTATCACAAGTATCTCGCAAAGCCAATGCAGTCGCCATCATGCTATCGTCCAAAGTGTGAGCTCGAAGCAGTGCGGGACTTTTTTCAAGTCGCGATAACGTCTCGATAAGCTGCTTCGGAGCGTCGTAGTTTGAGTAAATGTACACAAAATTGTCCCATCTCCACAGATTGATCAATCTTTCCATGAGCTGAGAGTATTCCATAGAAGGGTACAGGTTCAGGGATGTTTGCTGTTTTCTAAAAAGAATTAGTAATTTTTTAAAAAGTTTCTCCTTCTGAATCTTACGTCTTGTACCCAGGAGTCCAGTAATAGTGAATGAATAGAATGTTAAGCTCAGCGCATTGTTCTTCAATTATTGATCCACTTTCACGATCCACAACTCCAATTATCACAGTGACCTCGGATTTTGCCAGACTGCAGACTAAAAAATACTCCAAAATGTTAAGAAAACTGTTCGGCAACTAACTTTTCTCATTCAAAGCATCATGTGAGTTCTTTAAAGTAACAAACGAGGTGTGAGTGATAAAACATCCTCTGGTCTTGACGATTTGCTCGTTTATCCGAGGAACGATAATATTCACAGCAGTTCTCACCGAATACTCTTGGGTATGGCTTGTTATAATACCTACAACTTTTCCATCAAGTTTTCATTTTGAAAAACGTTCAAAACGCTTACCTATTTTCATGGAACATCCAAGTTTCACTGAAGCCAATAGTAATAGCGCTGTAAGCTTGGCGGCCATTCCGAATGCCGATGTTCTTGTGATTCTTCCATTTTCACACTAATTGTTGAAGCCGTAGACGATAATTGAGTTGACTGCTCTTGCCAAAGTGTTTTCTCGGACACTGAAAAAGGTTTTTGGTCAGAATGGTTAGCCAGAAAAAGAAAAGGTGAAATGCATTTTGTAATGTTAGAATCAATTTTTTTTGATTTTTCTATTAGTAATCTAATCCACAAGTCAGACAAAAAACTTGGAGAAATTTACAAAGAAACACTTACTGAGTGATTTTCATTAAGCAAATGTTCCTTTCCAGCAATTTTTGCTAAATTACGTTATTTCTTTACGTTGCGCAGTCGTTATCGCATTACACTTCCCGATCGCCGCGGAGAGTATCTCCTCGGAGGGAGTCAGCTAATGCGCTCTACCGCACTTCCTGCGTTGCCGGTCTCGCAGCGAAGAGACGAAGCACGGAGGTTTTAAGGCGGCGCACAACCTTTTTTACAACGGAAAATTTCCTTTTTTGACTTAAAATGCGCCAATTTTTGCGTTTTTTGCAGAAATTCGACTATCAGAGTTTTTTTCCGCGGATTATCTTTCATATTTTTGCATTTTCGGTCTACTTGACATTGGAAAACATGTTATTTTTCCAGAATGGCCACTCCGAAACTTGGATTCTTTGAAAAGATTGCCAACCTCACTGGGGCGTTGTACCGCCATCAACAGGCTCAATTCCCACGCCGATTCGCCATACTGAAGGTGAGTTTTCATTGATTTTTGAGAAAAATTAATGGAAGTAACACTGAGATTAAGAAGAAACACTTGTTGTGTAAAACAAAAAACAAATCATAAAAAAATATTTCAGGCCGTCGGAAAGCACGAGCTTGCCCCACCACGTCAAGCTGACTGGCCAGTCATCAAGGCCGACTGGGCCAAGGTTCAGAGCTTCATCCAGACCGGAGCATACAAGAACTTGTCTGTCAAAGTGAGTTTTGAAAATATTTTTGTCTAGTGCACTTTATAAAAGTCCTGGTAGCTAATAGAAATCAGAAAATTTCAAACGGTCAGGTGTGCTGTCAAAAAATCCAAAGTTTATGTGTTCATTATCGAAAAGTTACAGCTTGGTGTTTAAAAACTAATCCATTTTTGAAAAGTACTAAGCGATATCAAAAGATATTTTAAACATCAATAAAAACGTTTCAATTTCCAGGAAGGACTTGTCTATTCCGCCGTCGCTCTTGAGGTTGTCTTCTGGTTCTTCGTTGGAGAGATGATTGGCCGTCGCTACGTCTACGGATATCTTGTACGTTTTCCTCCCTACTTTTTTTTGCTCTGCCCCTTTTGGAATTGTCTCTTGATACTTCTGTTTTCAGGTTGAACCTGACTACGTTTCCAAGTCTACCAAGCAGGCCGTCAAGGAACAAGAGCGTCTGGCTGCCCTCGAAGCCTAATTTGTGACCGTGCCCCCGTGTTTAGTCTCATATGAATGATCGACCACCTTTTTTTTTCTAGATTTACTATCAATCTTTGTAAAATAAACTATTGGTAAATCACAACTTGAAAAAAGTTTTGAATAGCAGAGTCGGATGGAGTTAAGTTAGGAATTTTTGATTCTGGTATCTGGATTTCTCATTATCGGCCGTTTAGTCAATACGTTTCTCACAGGTATATGAGATCTGCAGATATTTGACTTCCGGATCCAAAAAACAGAGTTGAGACGAAAGTTTCTACTTACTTACCTAGAATACTTAGTTGATTCGTTCTTTGTCTTGCCGGTTTCCATTTTGTTCGGTCATTGGCTGTACGGAACCACGGTTTATGGGAAGCACCGTTTTCATCCATCACTGACTTGAAAATGTCAGTTCATTGTTTTGGGGGTCTTCCTCTTGGTGTCCTGAAGATCGTCATCATCACAAATCTTATTTTCAGCATACAAAATTGAAAATTGCCACAGCTTTCTTATTTTTTCAAATTTTCTCACTGGATTCGTCATTTTTATTACTTCACACTTGCCTTGTCTACCGAGACCCCTTTTTTCTTGAGTTCAAACAAGTAAACGGCTTTCTCGGTCCTTAAACCACTCGCACTTGTTTGTCATTTCAATCTGTGGTTTCTGAGCAAAGTGTGAATCATTTGAGTCAATCGCCACAAGTTTTGTGCTGCAGAAAGCTATCGCACGCAAAAAACCACTTTCCTCATTGAAAATAAATTGTACAAAGTAAAATACAAACTGAGAATCTATTCTTGTAACTTCTCTTGTCTTGATAAACTCTGCTTGATCTCTCTATCAGTTTGATGTGTCTCCTCGTGATGAAAAAATCCAATCAAATCAAACAAAAACTTACCTGCGAGTAACTGAAAAGTCAACAACAGTATTTGTGACATGGGTCAAACAACACTAAAGAAGTCAATAAGCCAAGTGAAGTTCAGCCCAACTTATCATTGGCTTCCAATCACAGTTTATTGACTCTGTGCCCTTTGGCAGACACTATTTCCTGTGAGTCGACGGATTTTTGTGGCAAAACATGTGTTTACTTGGGCTCGGGCGACGGTGGAGAGGTCGACGAAGGGGCACATGTTTATCAAGTCGAAGACAAATAGCTCACGAGAAAAAATGGGTAGGTATAAAAGGGTCAGAGTTGACGGAGTGAAACCACATCCATCTACTTCAAGATGCAGTCTGCCCTTCTCCTTGCGGTGAGTTCAGCGTGCTTTGTATATAAAAGTGTTGATTATTCAGCTCGTTGGTCTGGCTTCCTCTGCCACCTACTACACCTCTACTCCAAGCTACAACAGCAACTGTAAGTCAAAATTACCTCCCCTGATCCGATTCTGCAACCAATAAATGTTGCTGCTTTCAGACAGAACATGCTCGTCCTCGTATGACTGCTCCTCCGGACAAACTTGCTCCAACGGACAATGCATGAGCTCCCTTGGCTACAATGGCGGACTCTACTCCAACACCTACAACAACCAGTACGACATGAATTCCCAGTACACCAACCAAAACGCCATGCAAGGATCTGGAACTTACTGCACCACTTCTTATTCGTGCCGCTCTGGAGAGACCTGCATGAACAGCAGATGCCAGTCCAACGCTTACTCCAACACCTACTCCAACCAGTATTCTGCTAACTGTTAGTGACATTGGGAATCACTAATTCAAAATTGTGAAACTTTCAGCCGGATCCACCTGCCGTTACTCTACTGACTGCTACTCCGGACAGATGTGCTCCAATGGAATGTGTGTTGCTCAGTACGGAACCTCGTACAACAATGCTATGTACTCCTCGACTACTGGAAGTAAGATAGTTTCTTCATTTCAGAATAACCTGTTTCCCTTACTGACACAATTTCCCCTGAAATTCCAGCAAGATGTCTTACCTCCCAATCCTGCCGTAACGATGAGCGTTGTGCTAACGGTCTTTGTGTTCTTCACATTCCTTCCACTTCTTTCAGTTCCTCCAGTACTATTTCTCACTTTTTCTTGCAATTTCAAACTTTATTTTCACTTTCCAGACTACTGTACTTATGACAACACTTGCGGACTCAACCAGAGATGTGTGAACAACATGTGCCAGTCAACTGGATCTTCCATGTACGGAACTAGCAACAACTACAACACTTATGGAACCGCCAACACCTACGGATCCTCCAACACCCGCTGCACCTACAACACCGACTGCGGGTCCAACAGATACTGCTCGTCGGGATATTGCAGCAGCTACGTCCTCAGACAAAAGAGAAGCTCTTAAACTGTAAATTGTATATATCCAATGTACACTGAATAAACTTGCTCCCTTGAAAAGCTCCTTTTGATATCACATATACATATAACAGGGAAAACTTTATATACATTCCAAGAAAATCTGTTGGAAGATGGATAGATGAAAATGAGACTGCTTGCTCCATTTTTTTCTTTCCAGAAGCAATCTATCTTTGTAAACTAAACGCCGATGCATGCGTCATAAGATTGATGATGCAAAGAAGAAAAAGCAACTCCTTCCATATGACTTATGAAGAAATATTACAAAGCATGATATGGCAGATGTGGAATCAAGTATAAAATGGAACGTCAATGTCAATGTCAGAATGAACATTTTCAAATAATTTGAACAATGACTTTGCTCAAACTCTTCCTCTCCACGTTTTTGGTAAGTTACATTATATTTTCATTACATTTTTTCAGTTTCCATATTCATATCAAAAATGTTCAGATCGCAGTGGTGGTAGCCTCTGGTTTTAACCAGCCGATGTGTGGACCAAATGAGAATTACTCTCCGTGTACTCAACTATGCCCTCCGACATGTGACAATCAAAATCCCCGCTGCAGGTAAATGTTGACTACTCACAGAATAGTTTTTGATGTGATCCCTTTCCTACATTGCTCAAAAACCACTTGTTTCGAATAATATTTTGTTGGCTTCCCGTCAACGATCTCTTAGGTTCCTCTCTTGTTTCAATTTTCAGAGTTGATTGCTCTCGCGGCGCCTGCACCTGCATTCTGGGACACGTGTACCATCTCGGACGGTGCATTCCAGCCAACACGTGTTATATGCCAAGACCAGTCGCTTCCAATCGCTGCCGATCTCATCTCGACTGCCCACGCGGATTCAATTGCATTGATGGGGTTTGCGGAGCAGGAGCTGCTGCTTCTGGAGTTTACACTCGTACAGTTGTCACCTCTTCGTCATCCTCCCACCATCATCATCATAGAGTTCGAACTGGATGCACATTGGATGTTCATTGTCCGCACAAGAGCATCTGCATAAATGGATACTGTGTTTCTGCCGAATCATCTTATCAATTTTCTGATTAATGAAATGTTCAAAAGCATCTTAAGTAGGGAGTAGGAGCGTTGAGTAGGAGTAATACAAGGTAAGAAAGGGAAAAGTACTAGTGATCAAGATATTCTTTCAATAGTTAATCGAGGCGTAACAACTTTTGCGTACATTCCTAATGGAATCGTGGGAAACTTTTCTGCGGCCGTCCATTCTCCTTCCGCGCGGTAACTACGCGGACTCCTGCAGGGCACTCAATCAAAGGTAACTAGAAGTGACTAGTACAACCTTTTCCTCTCACCTGGCACTTCTGGTTCTTCAAATTCAAAACCCGCAATTTCCTACCGCCAACTATTCCGTTTTCTGTTCTGTACTTTGCATTATTTATTTTTTTATCTTCTGACAAGATCTTGTGGTCGTGCCCGGTGCGGTGCCTTTCTAAGAAATACTCTGTTGAATAGATACACAAGATATATTGTTATGATATGCGACATCTCTCGCCCGAAAGTTTTTGCTAAATTTTTCTTATTTTTCCTCAGAAATTTTTTCTCCACCACCTTTCCGAGAAACTTGAACTCCTTGTAAGCATGTTGATAGGGGAAATAGAAGACGGAACGGAAAAGAGAAGAAGGAAAAACATCCGAACTGAGAGAGCTGGCTGAATGAATGTGAATGCTGGTGAAGGGAAGGGAGAGGAATTCCCATTCTTTGAAAAACCAAGAGAAGCGGATAATGTTCTCAAATATTTTATCGAAGCCCAAGTCCCCTCTTTTCTAATTTTGTTTTTCTTATTCCTTCTTTTCTCTGTTTTTTTTCTTCTTCGTTTTCCTTCGTTTCCCCTCATTCATCCCCTCATTCATCCATCCTCATTCTGTTTTTTTTTCAAGAAAACTCTTGAAGCCTATCGAAGAATATGTCAACATGTCTCCAATATCGTATTTTTGACGTGATCGACCCTTTTCCTGTCAAAAATCACTGAGGGTTGCATAATCGAAAAATGGTGGACGATGGGAGAGGAGGACACATATGCATCTGCGCTTATTGACCGAATTTAGTGATGTTTCGGTTTTTTATTATGATTTTCGGTTTGGGAATTTCCTTCCAGAATTGTTTCAGTCACTTTTTATTCTTTTGTTCGCGTAAGGATGGCTCTATTTTCCCTTGCTACATAGTTTTTTTTCAAATTTCCTCCCACACGCTAATCCCAGAATTGGGCTAGCACATTTTTCTTTGCAGAATGTTCTTTTTCCAAAATATTCTACAAATTACGCCCGTTCCCAAGCGTTTCCCTTTCCATTGCCCTCCCTTCCCTCAAAACCCTCGGTACTTCGTGTTACAATATCTATGAATCATCACCATTGAGAATAGAACCCGAGCTAGCCCGGAAAATCTCACGTTTTACATAAGAATGCAAGACTTCTTTTCAATTTTTTCCATTTTCTTTGTTGTAATCCGTCAAGAAAGTTCTGTAACTGACACATTTGCCCCTGCCGCCTTAGTTATACTCTGGCAATGAAATTCATACCAAGACCACCAACTTCTTTCCTTCTTCAGGGGGCGGAATTCTATCTCCTCTTATCCAGTTAGTGCGCCATATCAGGTTACACCAAAAATAATGAGAAGTGTTGAGCTGAAGCGGAGGCAAATCTTGGAATACACTCCAGATCTAGCAGTACCAACCACTTTTTCCAAAAAAAAAACCGCTAGAATACCATTTTATCTTTTTCCACATCCAAATAGACGCGCAACGCATAGAAATCTGAGTCGTCATATTGTTCCTATTATGTACAAGTACAAGCTGTCTGTCCTCCCTTCCTAATCCGCCAAACACTCTTCTAATTAGCGATGAGGGGCTTACAATGGAGTTGAAACGGAAATCTGAGCGCTTCTGTCGTCGCCGCCGCGTTCTTTCAAAGTTGCCGGTTGTTGGAAGACAACGGCATTCCGAACTGACTGTGTAAACCGCAATAGTACGGAAAGAAAGCGTGGTACACGGACGGACGGCAGAGAACACCACCTTGGCAATATTGAAACGAAAAATTCAATCATTCTGATGGTTTTTTCACATCACCTGGAATAAACTCGATTTGTAGAATTTGCTTGGTCCCCTTGGTTTTTACTCAATCAAGTCCTCCACAATGGTTTGACATTTGCATCCGAGCATCCCGTAATCGGATATTCTTTCACTCCTTTTACGCTGGATATCGCGCTTGGGTTGGTTTTTTCACCCATTTTCCCAGTCCATTTTCCATTTTCTTTGTGTGTGAGTGTTTTGGGTTTTTTTTTTGCGTTTTTGCTTCCAAATCCTCTCCTTTTTTGGAGGCTGGTTTTGTTTCCCAATTTCACTTGGTTTTAATTTTCAATATGTCTTTTTTTTGTTTATTTCCTTCTTTTGAAATGGGAATGACCAATCCAATCAGATTTCATAACTCCCTGGGTCCCTGAACTTGAGTCACTGGCTCCGCTCCCTAGTATTCTTAACCCTAATCCGTTTTTCTTTTCAATCTACCGTTTCAAATTGAATCAGGGCTTTGTCCACAGAACCTGAACCTATGCACCTACCTTCTTTAGTTGAAATGAAGTTTTTTTAGCAAGCAATAACCAGACCAGTTTTGTAAGTTTCAAAACATAAGGCTTGTCGGAAGCCATTTTATTGGGAAATGTGTATTTCACAAGTTCTCAAGGGCAATTGTCCCCCCCCCCTCTGTTTTTCATCTTTGAAAGACGGACGCAACAGTTAATATTGCACGATGAAATCGCGTGGGACGTCCGGCTATCTGAGATTAGCGGGATATCAGCAAGGAGAAAAAAAACAACATTTCCGCTCACATTGGAACCGTTCCCGGTCGATTGCACATGACTCACGGGGACACGCCTTCGACAGCCCCCGCAAACAGTTCCGAGAATCTTGTGTATTTAGGTAGTTAGTAATCTGAGGTGGAATGAGATATGAAATACTTCCACCTCGTCCCACTAAACGGTAGCTCACTTCTTCTTCCATCAAAGACGAACAGTGGGAAGTGGGCGGTCCATTTTGGGTTTCTCGCAACCGTCTGGCTCTATTCTAGTGCGCGAGGAGAGGGCGGGCGGAGGAGAGAATGGGGGCAGCGCACTCATACACTCTCTCCGTGTCCCTTTGGCCCCCGGTCTCTTTCTCCTGCTCACACAGAGAAAAAGTGAGAGAAGACAGACCAGCACTGCTTGTTGTCCAGCTAAACTTCCAGCATGGTAAACTTCTACAGTAACCAGCATTGTTTGGCCTCCTGTTTCCTGTTTTTTTTCGGTTACAAGGCACAATGAAAACTGAATGCCTTGGAAGAGAAACTAGCTGGACTGAGACCTCTTGACCAGTGGTGTTTGTTTCTTCTCATCTCCCTTCCGCTGCATCCCGAGTCATCAGATTTTTCTCCGCAAAATTGGATTAATGACTTCATATTTTCTATTTCTCATACATAAGTCAATATTTTGATCAGTGACCCTGAACAGAACATCTCCTCTGGTGCTGCTTTAAATTTCATTTTTAATAATTGAGTTCGAAAAAAAAACAAACAGTTCGTTTTTCCCTGCTATTCATTGATCTGCTGCTATAAGTCTTCTATAATCCCCTCATTCGAAACCGCCAAAATTCATTTTCCTCACTCTCTATCTCTCCCTCTTTTCCATCCTTCTCTCGTAAATGTGCGTGCCTAAAAAGTTCACAGCTATTTGTCATTTTCTTGCAGAAGAACTTCATTCTTCTCTGCGAAAATGGGACGACGACTCGCCGAGAAGATGCTCTTGCCCATCGTTCTTTTCGTCCTCTCCGCCAGTGCTTCAGGTCTGTTGATCTTTTGTTTAGGGGAGTTCCTATGGAACATGACGCATAGATAGATGGAATTAGCGCTTAGTGTATCAATTGCGATAGTTCGAGCATTTCAAGTGGATGGAAGCGCAAGGGCAGCTCTCCCACAGCAGCCACACTTCAACAGTTTATCTTTTTTGAAGAAATCCGCGGGTCGGGTCGGGGGTGGGGTGGCGGTATAAACATCAGCTAGATTCCATCTCATCCAGATGATACAATTCAAATTCTCAGCTCAGAATGCTCAGAATCACCGCCAAATGCATTTCTTAGGGTCCGAAGCATGGTGGAGGAGAGAGTTGCTTTTTCCCTTGAGAGACACTTGCCAACTTTCTACTAATAGACCCTTTTTGTCGTGTTGTGTTGCATCCTTCTCCCAGTTCTTGTGGAGACAGAGGGAAACTGAGAAGGAGAAGAGAATCGAATCTCCGAAGCAAATATCAGAGAGGACCAGAATGCGTTGAGATATATCTTGACTGCTGGTGATAGGTCATACACTTTACCATATGTTTTTTGGGTTGCGATAGCAAACAAAACGAACAGTTTGAACCATGGTCCTCTATTCTCCTCTTCACTTGCAATTGATACTTTTCTCTTTTTTTCCAACGAAAAAACCACTGAAAAACGAACACGTACTTCAAAATCTCACTTGGGAAAGAAAAAAAGAAAGAACGAAGTGCGCTGAACTCAAGAAATATAACAAAAATTCTTAGAAATTCAAAGGGACATTTAGGCGGAAGTGCTCTTTGTGCTTCATTGTGCCGACCGGCCCAGCGATTCTTTCTTTTGCATAAAAGCATATGTAAAGTATCATTGCAAAGAAATACAAAAAGATCTACAATTGTTTGCAATGTTTTTTTTGTTTTGTGCGAAGTGAGCCATCCCCAATGGCTGCTCTTTTTCCACAATGGCTTAACATTTCGGGGGCAAACAGGCGGGAAAAGAGAAAGGAAAGAGAGAATTGAAACCTTAGGTCTTCTCATCTATCGACCTACCTCTCTCTCTCTTTCTTCCTTATTCCCCTCCCCTCCCCTCCTTCCTGTCTTTTTTCCCATTGATTGGTGGCAGTTTTTGCTCGTGTCTATTGACATTCGGCAGGAAGAAGAGCAGTGCCCACGTTGTGTGTTCAGATGCTTGCAAGAAGACGATTCGTCCTACTACCTGGCCACGGGTTCATGTATTGTATGGCTCTGTGTGTATTTTTTGCGGCCTCTGATCGATCAATGTTGAAATATATATATATACGTCGGAAATTTTGAAGCAGGTGGCGAACAAGTATGTACATACATACGTTTGGATATATGTATCTATCCGGGAGAGAAATGGCAACTTTGGGGGAAATGTGCTGGGGTGAATGGGATTGATGACGCGGAAATATTGGACAGGTGAACGGGAGAAAGCAACCAGCGTAGTTTGACTGCATAGAAAGTGCTTTTTTGGGAACACCGTTCGCGGAACTTTTCTTGAAAGTTTTTTGGAAGCTTTCCCTCATATTCCATGTTTTGATCAGCACTCACTCCATTTCATCATGTTTCTTTCCATTCTCAAATACAAATACATTAATCCATTACGCATCACATAACACCGGCTACTAGGACTGCCTCGTTCCTCTCACAGTTATCCAAATGTTTGCCTAACTGCCTACAATCGTCGTTTACCATTGTCTACTCAACACTAACTGCGGTTTACGTTAATGACTGATAAACCGTTTTTCTTTCCCGGTTTGCGGTAGAACAACCAACCAACAGTTTTGGTAATAAAATAGACAACAAAATAGATAGATAGGGAAGAAGCTTTTGTGAAAGAACACCTACTAAATGATGCGTGACACGACAATTAGGGCGGCCCGGAGTCAAAAGAGGAAAGGGAGGACACCCTCCCCATGTTTCTCTTGTTGTGCGAATTAGAAACGCTGAATAATACATGAATGGGCTGGAGGAACGACATGGAATGCTTGAAACCATAGGCCAATACAGAATTGACAATTGGGACGGACTAGTTAATCATATAACTGTTTTGATCAACACTACATGAACAATGCGGAGGTGTTCTAATTAGGGGTTACATGAGAATGACAGAACGCGGTGGATTCGGAGGTAATGCTTAACTCGGGATTTCTATCCGTTTTGTGTCTTCTTCCAGTACATTAGTGTGAGGGATAACGTCGATTTTTTGTTCATTCGTCTTTTAATGTGTGCATGGTCAAACAAACAACCTCAGCATCTTCCTTCACCCGGTATGGAATTTCACTAGCACGAACTCTGTCCGAACTGCCGACATAACAGTCGGACTTCAGTTTTTACATGACCATCAAACATATCAAGTTACATCTTGAGACTTGTAGTCGCTCGCAGCGCTCCGCTCTGGTCGAACATTCCCCCTGAGGGAGCCAAGTTGGGACCATTTGTAGGGGGGACAAGATTCAATTACCTGACACTCTCCGTCTTGCTCGTTCTTTTTTGCGCGGAACAAGCAACATGTATAGATGTTATTTTGCTATTTACATTTTCTCGTTACTCCATCAAGGTTGCTCTTTTTGGAGGTTCCAAACAACCCAAACAACTCCATGAACCTTGAAAACGGAAAAAGAAAGTGATCATATCAAATGACACCTTTCTCAAAGGTCACTTATTGAATACAATATCGTGAGAACCACGCAAGTCTCAATGTGTCACACCAGTTTTTGGCAAATGTCCATAATTTATATCATATGCTCGTAAAGGGAAAGGGCCCAAAAGATGATGGTCCACATACCACAAACAGCCCTCTCAGTTACGGGATGGATATTAGCATATTGGTAGCACTAATGAAGACCAGACACATGGTGCAGAGACAAAGATGTGAGAGGGAGAAGAGAAAACAGATTTGAGTACATTATTACCATTGTTTTGTATGTTATGTGGTGTTGCAAGTGAAGCCAGCTCGTTATGCAAATTTCCGATCCGATGACACCTCAGACATTGTGAAAAGCAAAGACATATTGATGAGTTCAAAGAGGAAGAGATACTTGAGATCCGTCTTGGTAAACAGTTTTTATGTGGCGTAGGTGGCGAAATTTATTGAGAAGAAGAAGGGTTGAGGTGTTGCGTAAGACAATACATAGCATTTAGTACTGTTTTTGTTGACTTTAACATCTTAAGTGAACAGTAGCGTTCGTTCTTATTACGTGAACTGTATAAATTTGGAGAAACGTCAACAGAGACATACTAACTCAATAACGTGAAAGGGGTTGTGTCGGAAACTTCGAAAATTGAAAAATCACTTTTTTTCTAATAAAAAACTAATGATCCAATGCACTTCCAGAAGTAAAAATTGCCTTTACCATCAGTACATCAGAGTTCTTCGACTATGATGACTTTTTGAAAACGGGCCGGTCCTATCTAAGACATAATGACCGTATCATTCCACTGTTCGCTGAGAAAATTCACTTTGGTTTGTTTGTATGTGTAGATTGCGGTTTTTTGTATGTCTAACCAGGAAACAACTCTCTCTCTCTCTGAAACAAATGATAACCCATGTCCTTTGAAAGTGTCATTTTGTGTAACTCCGTGTCGTCTTCTTGTTTTCTCTGTATCTTTCTGCCAAGTCTTCATACTTAATGAGTCCTTTTGTGCAAACACCGGAAGCCAACGGAGGTAACATTGGAAAATGGAAATAGAGTCGAAACAGATGACTCTGGAAAATATTTCACACCATTTGCTGGTGGATGGATGAAATGTGCAGGCAGAAATATGATATTTCACCCGTATAAGTTACCCATTGTCGCAATTATTTATTCTCCCGGAAATGGGTTGGGGGCTCTATGCTTTTTACATTTCTCAATTACTAACCAAGGAAGGGACTTGACTTTTGCAAGGAAAACAACTTGTTCATTTTCAGATTCCCCGACAAAGAACGATGACAGTCCATTGGTCATCTCATCGGATTCTATGGATTACGACTCAGATACCATCACTGTGAGAGAAGGTTGGCTTCAAATTGTCTAGAAATGCAACTAAATCGCAATTTTCTCCTTTTCCAGGAAAAAAGTTGATGATCAGCTGTGTTTTCGAGAGCGACGAGCAGATCCATCGAAGCGATTTGGTGTGGAAACAGGCCAATGGTAACAACATTGACGGAGAATCCAACCCAAGGTTTGCCATGAATTTTTCATAAACCAGCCGAGTCCCAGCTACAGATATGATGCCATCTGAGGTGTTTGTCTAGTCTAGTGTTACATTTCATTTCTTGAATTGGATATTTTTCCTCTTCCTCTCTTTTTCGCTTCCTTCCTATACGTAGTTTTTTAAAAGCTAGAAATATGGAAATTCGATATAGATGCACCTACATGTAAGAAACATTTGGTTTTCAGTCTCTTCACGGTGGTTTTAAGCGAGAGAGGGAGCAACCATCGCAAGATTTCTCTGCATTTCACGTCAGTTCATGATAGAGACAATGGAATGTATACATGCAGTGGAAGGACTGCTGGAGGGCAGACCTTTGATAAGACTATTAAACTTACAGTACTCCGTAAGATAATGGGAAATTGAGATCGTGTTTTGATGAAAAGTTTTCAGCCGCCATCCAATGGAATAACAATGACACTATCAAGGGAGCTCTTCTTGGAGAACCAGTTACTGTCGACTGTGGTGTGAAAAGTCCTTCAGGAAAGGAACCAATGATTCAAATGACCAATGGAAACGGAGAACCTCTTGATGAAGAAATCTGGACCATTGCTGGAAACGAAGCCACCATTGACAGTCTGACCAAGGAACATGCTGATCTTTCCGTGTCCTGCATCACCATTGAAATGTACCAGGAGGGAAACAGAGAAGAGTTTCCAGTTGTTGACAGGAAGGATGTCAAGGTCGAAGTGTACAGTAAGAAAATATTATTAAAAATCAAATTACAATTGTTCTGTTCTTCCAGCACTCCCCGAGTTCGAAGAGGATGAATCCATTCAGTACACAGTTATCGACAATCATGTCCGCGATGCTCTGGTCTACTGCAATGTCACTTCTTCTTTCCCAATTGTCAGACAATACACTTTTTATCATGGCGATGAGGAGGTCAAGATGAATGAAAAATTCAACATCTTTGTGAATGTTGGAATCTCTCAAGGAGCTCATCTTAAGGTCTCAGTTTTAAAGAAAATACACTTTGCTATACACGCATTTGTTTAGATCCATAACGTCAATGAGAATGACTTGGGAACCTACAAGTGTGAAGCCAACAACATCAAGGGAAAATCTTTCCACACGATTCATCTTAGGGAAGCTAGTAAGTTCCATTATCCAGTTTTCTACTAATTTTGAGTTTCTTTTTCAGATGCCCCAGCTGAGCCAAAGGTCACTCTCATCCAAACTAAGAGACACTCGCTTATCTGGAGGGTGGAATCCATCGACCAGGAGCCAGATCTCCCGGTGACAGCCGTCGAGATCAGACATCTTCGCGCTGGAACCGCTGAGGCTTCTGGAGTTGCTGATGAAGACATTTCTGATGAGTACTGGAAGACACATGCTATTTTCATGCAGAGAAATATCAGTATGCACTTGAAAATAGTATACAGTTTCTGATGTTCCCTTGATTTCAGAGGAAGATGGAATTTATGATATCAGTGGATTGAGACACGGACATGAGTATGTGTGGAGATTCCGACAGATCAATGAAGCTGGATTTGGTAAGGATATACTTAACACTTAACAAAATGAATTTGTTTGAAAAAACTGAGAAACTTTCAGGAGAGAGTGTGGTCCTCAGGGCGAAGACATACGATGAGCATGATTATGAAATGATGGACTCGGCGGCTTCCGCCTCTCTGATTCTCTCCGTCATTTCCGTCTTCCTCGCAAAACTTATTTTGTAATTCTGCTTGCGTTCTTGTACAGGAATCGCCTAGATTTTTTATTAAAAGTTTTTTTCTAATTTTTCCTCAATCAATCCAAATTTTAATTTTCAACCAAACCCAATTGTCAGTTTTTTTTCGAATTCGGTGACCCCTTCTCATCCTCTTTTTCCCTCCCTCAACCGCTTTTCTCTTTCATTTTTTCCTCTTCCTTCAGCAACAAAATCTAGTATTCTCTTATCGATCGCAATGACGAGTGTAACGCACTTCTCAGACGCAACTCTCTCTTTTCAGACTTCAGTTTGTTCGAATCAACAGATCAACTGAAATAATACGGTTCCAAGTTTTGCTTTTTGTAATTTTGATGTCGATTTCGATGTTTAAGTTCTTTGTCAATATGTATCTGTGAATTCTTATATACATACATAATAAATGAATAAATTCTCAAGCTCTGTATCTCTTTGATACCTTACCGTCTTCCAGAACAGTTTGTTTGGAATTTATCATTTTAGAAATATAACCATCCCAATCAAATGTAACTTTTTCATTTTCAAAATCAGAAGAATCTTCAGTTGTTTTTGTTGATTCTCCTGGTTTCTGGAGCATCTTTTCCATAAATAACGCACTGTTTCGTTGCGGATCGCATCATTCGTGAATCATCTGAACAACCGAACGCTTTCTTAAATCCCGGATGCTGGGCAGCAACGTTAATTCGAATATTTCCAACAGAATGACTACTCATATCTGCTCCATCTCTTTGGGGATAGCCCTGGAACTTCAACTTTTTCAAAATCCAAGGGTTTTTTTAACGAACACTGCAAAAGTTGAACGCATAAGAATAGAAGAACAATTGATCATTGGGGATTCCCAATCTTTCATTCTTCGCCTGTAACAAATCATTCTGAGAAATTCTAATTTTTATCTGTTACCTGAAGTTTATCTTCATAAAGTATCGTTAACATTTCATACGCAAATTGCAAACCAATCGTATCTGCACCGTCATCGTCTAGAGACCATGTTCCTGGATTGCACGAAATCTGAAAATAATATGTTTTCTTACAGATGTCCTTCGACCTACTTCTCGGAATTCTTTGCATGTTTTGTTGAATTGATTCAGAATACACTGCTGAGCCTCATGAGAAAACACCGGAAGGATTTCAAGATTTTCAAAGTTGTCTATGAAAGTGTGTCCAAGTTCATGACCGACTGTGTACCCAGTGTAACCAAGCTGAACAAACTCAATCTTGCTTATTTTTAAAAGTTACTCCCTTAGAGTACCTTAGATGCCATCTCACTTCCGTATTGCATATGATAATAATTCGGAAATCCGAAAATCACAATTGGATTCATATTATAAGCATTATCGTCCATTAAAAACACTATTTCCAGTATTTTCACTTGACTGTGTTCCGCGGCAGTGTAAATTTGACAGAATATCAAACCGTGCTCCACGTTCTTCAGATCATTCTTGCATTTTGAATATACCAGCTCCGAGTCAGCCATAAAGTTGTTAACTGTTTCCAAATCTTTGCCATACTCATCATGGATTCTCAATTTATCTGCGATCCTTTTAATTTGTTCCAAAGCATTGTAATGTTTTGCCCAGGGAGTATCCTTTGAAATGTGTTCTAACAATGATTTATTTTTACATTGTATTTTACCTTTATCCAGTCCTCTGCAATGGCCACCATACTTTCCACCAACTTCTTTGTTTCTGCAATTCCCTCGCGTACATCTACGTCAAGATGAAGAGCAATTGACTTTGCTAAATTCACTGAACTTTGCAAATTGTTTTGCAACTTGGACCATGTTTGGCGCTAAAGATTACTTGTTTTATCCTTTGCATTTGCTTATTTCAACTTACTATGCTGCCGGCCCTCACTGAGTTTGCAAATGGTTCCAGTAAACTCTTAATCTGATTTGTAATATCTGCACAATTAGTTTGTTCTAGTGACGTGAGATTAAGTGAAGTATCAAAGTTTAATGGGAACAGATGTTTCAATTTTCCAAGAAATTGAATTGCAGCATCAAAATCTTTATGGCAACTGAAAAGAGGTCAAGATTAATGTTAAAAACACAACTAACAGTTCATTGAAGATTTTCGAATATAACTCAGTACTGTCGACAAGATTTCTTTCAGCTGTAGAAAACGTTTTCTCATCCTTCTGGAAGCAACTTCACTGAATCTCCCCTGAATTCATGGAATTTTCACTAACCTGAAGATCTAGATGTTTCCAGAATGCATCTTTTTGATTTTCCAAGGCTTTTTGTATAAGTTCCTCAAAAGCGCTGGATATCAAAGGGCTCGGGCTTCCAAGTGGACAAGCATGACGGTAGAAGTCATCGCAAGGATCCGCGCTTTTATTTACACTGAAAATGCCGTTTTTACTACATAGTAATTGTGATGCATGTACCCTGGAAGAGCATCTTCTACAAAATCAAAAGGATGTTTCTGTGTCCATGCTAGAGGCAAGACTAATAATGACAGAAAAATGCGCATGGCGACAGGTTTTTTTGTCGGTTTAATCAAGCTTCATTGGGTATTTATATTATTTTTGACAAAAGAAGGAACGAAGAACAATACATACACAATTGGAAATGGAAAATGAAAAAAAAATTAGTGGTAAGTTTTGTTCTCGGACTATTGTTTTTGGGAAATACATGATACACAATTTGGGCACAGCACAACGGTTTCACTCAAGTTTCTAGACAAAAAATTGCAATATAATCAGTTTTTTTCCAAAATTTTTCTCCTAGTTTCCGGTGCATCTTTTCCGTAAATAATGCACTGCTCCGTTGCAGATCGCATCATTCTCGAGTCATCTGAACATCCAAACGCTTTCTTGAATCCCGGATGTTGCGCAATGACGTTTGTTCTGATGTTCAAAGCGGAATGTTTATCATCTTCTATTTTTTGCAAATTTCCCTAAATATTCTCTTGTTTAATAAGTTTATACAGTAACCAACCTTGCAAAATGAAAAAGCAAACGAGTAGAAAAATAACTGATCATTTGGAACTCCCAGTCGTTCATTGGTTTTCTGAAGCAACGTTTTTCATCTCACAATCAAAAACTTCATAAAGTGTACAACCTGAAGCTCATCTCCATAGTGTCTTTGCAATAACTCATAGGCAAGTTGCAAGCCAATAATATCAGCTCCGTCATCATCTAATGTCGTCTCATTTGAAGTGCAGGAAATCTGAGTAGAAAACTATCCTTTTGCACTGAATACGTCCAACTAAACTAAACTTACTTCCTTGTATTCATCACATGTTTTTAAGTATTGATTTGTAATGCAAGCTTGAGCTTCCTTAGAAAATGCTGGAAGACTTGTAAGATGTTTGAAATTCTCTATAAAACTATGTCCGATTTCGTGACCAACTGTTGTTCCAGTGAATCCTAGCTGAAAAGCAATGGGAAATTGAGACGTTTTTGTTTTCAAAGTGTCTTACTTTGCTAGCCATCTCATTGCCGTACTGCATATAATAATAATTTGGGAATCCGAAATACACATATGGATGATTATTTACACCATTATCATATAAAAAAAAACCAGCTAACTATATTTGTTTTATTGAATAGTTTGGCCGCAGTGTGAACTTGACAGAACAGTAAGCCATGTTCCACATTTTTCATTTCATCTTTGCATTTTGTATACAAAATTTCTGCTTCAGCTAAAAAATCGGTGGTTTTCACCAATTCTTTGCCATAATTATCGTAGATTTTCAATTTTGATGTGATAGTGTGGATTTTTTCTGTTGCATTGTAATGTTCAGCCCAAGGAGTGTCCTAAAATTTATATTGGTGGTGTTTGGAGATTGACTTGCTTCTTTGTACATACCTTCAACCAGTCCTCTGCTATTGCCAACATACTTTCCACCCAATCTCTCGTCTTTTCGATTCCTACTCTAACATCTAAAGTTAAGTGGAGAACAATGGAATTTGCTTCATTTTTGGCGGTTCTTAACGCCCGGTGAAAAAAATTCACCGTTTTTTCCTGAAACTTGGGTTTACTTCAACAGTCAACTATTATCAAGTTAAACTCACAAGTTCACCTTGAGTCAAAGAAGTTTCAAACTTTTCCAATGAGTATTTCAGTTGCTTTGCAGATTCAGCACAAGCACTTTGATTATTTGAAGTGACATTTTGTATTAACGTAAATGAATCGCACGGAGGAGTTGTGCAAGTATCAAGAACTGCGTGGAATGCTTCATCTAGCATTTCGAGGTAATGATTTGCTTGATAAAGGCTTTCCTGGCAGCTGAAATTGCACATTTTTTCATGCAGATTCCGATAGAAGCAAAAAACTCACAGTTCCTCAAAAATATCAACATAAACCTTTGTATCAAATGTTTTTTCTTGTTCATTTGTAGTCATATTTAACCAATCATTCTATATGATTTTTGAATTTTAGTACCTAAATCTTTTTGCTAACCATGACATCCAAATGATTCCAGAATCCCTTATTCTGATTTGTTGATGCTATTTCAAAAATTTCCTTAAAGGCGTCCATGACAAGAGTCTCATTAGTGCTGCCCAGTGGACAAGCATGACGATAGAAGTCATCGCATGGATCGGAGCTTTTATTCACACTGAATACATTTAAATCTTCAGAGAGGTCGGGTTGATTTACCGTGCAAATGCATCTTCTACAAAATCAAATGGATGTTTTTGTGTCCATACTAGAGGCAGAACTAATAATGACAGGAATATGCGCATGGCGATTGGTTTTTCAAAGTTTCCTGTGAAGTATGTATAAGTACCATTTTCAACAAAGGAAGGAAAGAGTTCCAGAAGAATAATAATTGAAGATGAAGATGCAATTGCGTTGAAAAGAACGTTTTGATTACCACAAAGGTTTGTATTATGCAAAGCGTGATACTCATTTCTGACTCAAATGTACAGTTCAGTTTCATAAGAGGAGTTTTGTTTGTTGAGACTCTGTTTCATACGGAATACAGTTTTTTTTTGGATTCTGGAGCTTTTTTCTTCAGTAATTGTGATTTTTGCTTTTCTTCCCGAAAAAATCATGCTTTTTAAGATTTTTTCGACTGGAACGTATAGACTTTAATATTTAATTTGTTTATCAACAAAACTTTTCATTCCAGTACATTTTCAATTTATTCAATCAACTTCAGTTTCAGATTTTGCTGATCCAATTGGGTGCCAGACGTCGTCTCTGTGCCGGCGCATCTTTACCGTAAATTGAACAGTGTTGCTGCAAAACACTTTAACCAAGCTATTGTTTTGTTATCTTACCGTTTTAGTGCTCATCATTCTGCTACTGGCCTCACATTTGAACGCCTCTTGAAAATCCGGGTGATTCGCAAATGCATTGACTCGAACATTCAGAGGAGCATGAGGATCTCGAGGATCGGAGTACGTTTTTCTGCCCTGAAACAAAAAACGTTTTTTTCTTTTTTTTAATTCAAAAGTGATCAGAAGAATGTGTAGTTTTTACCGAGCAAAAAGACATTGCTGCGGAATAGAAGAAAAGTTGATTCAGTTGAATGTCTGTTTCTTTATAAGTGTCTCTCAGTTCGTCATTGGCAAATTTTCTATGCAACAGAGTCAGAGCGATTTCCAATCCAAGAACGTCTGCACCATTGTCATCCGCCATATCGTCACGAATCTCACAGGATTTCTAGAAAAAACATGTTTTCCCATCTCCCGACTTTGTTTGGTTTTCTACTTCTCTGTACTCTAGGCAAAACTCGGAATACTGATCCTTGATGCATTTTGAAGCAGTATCGGAAAAATATGTGAGAATATCGTAGCTGGTACTCTTGATAAGAGCATGAGACAACTCATGAGCAAGCGGGAATCCAGGAGCACCCAACTGAAAGTCAATTGTTCAAAAAGTTCAAGGTAATTAATTGTACCTTGAATGCAATATTGTCAGAGTTCTGCATCATATAATACCAGATGAATCCCAAACTGATTTGTGGATATACAGTAAACGCGGAGTCAACCGAAAAGTTCTCATCGTAAATTGCATTGACTTTCATCGAATGTTGAACGTATAACAAGCAAAATATAATTACAGATTGCTCATTTACTGGAGCCAAGTTATTCTTGCAATTTGTGTATTTCTGGTTCAGTTCTGTAACATTAGCCAGAGTCTCATCATAAACCGCTTGGGGGGTTTCAGTCAAGTGAATTTTTGCAGCAACGTCTTCGATTAGATCAGTGACATTGTTGGAACGCGCCCATGGTGTTTCCTGAAAATGTTGTCGATTTTTTAAATTAGAATTTCGAAATGGAACGCACCTCAATCATTTGCGCAATTATCTCTTTCATTTCACTAAGAAAACTTCTCAATTCAGAAACTGCATTTTGAATGTTCCCCTTCACGTGTAATTCGAGAACCAATAAATTGAGTTTGTAGATTTCCAAATTCAAATATATATTTTTTAATCTACCACCCTAAATTTCCACTATTTAATCTAGTCCAATATTCGAATACCTACGACACTAGGTCTTTTAGCTCTCGCCAGATAAGCATCAAATTCCGGATGCAAATCCTTCAACTGAGAAGTTACTCTTTCGCAATTGCTATCTTTGCTCAGGTGAACCACACAAAATGGATAAACGCATTCAGGACCTGAGAGCATAAATGCTTCAAACTGGCTCAGGAACAGAGATGTGTTTCCACCGGCGGCGCATCTGAAAATAATAAGATATAGTTGAATCGGTGAAGTTTTACGGACAATTCCTTGTATACATTCGAAAACAAGTTATCAAGGGAAATTTCACCTTGAAGACTGGAGTGATCAACCTGAAAAAAAAACAAAAAATTTTATTCAAAGAAAAATTCGAGTTAGACTTTACCAAGATCTCAATTTTGTTTAGAACAGAATCAGTGTTATTTTCAAGCACATTTTTCACGACTTCATCAATAAAAGCTGATGGTGCATAGTCCGGAGAGCCCAATGGACAAGCATGACGGTAGAAATCGTTGCAAGGGTTTTTTGTTTTATCGATCAAACTAAAATGGAACAATTTTTGACGAAACACATACTTTTTACAGACCTTAATGCTTTTTCAATGTAGTCAAATCCTAAAACTGGATAAGCCAAGGTTATAAGTAGAATTATATGTGTTTTCATTTTCGAGGGAAGCTTTTTCTGGTGTTCCACAGTCAGTTTTATGCAATGTTAGAACAAAAGGAAATTCTTCAATTGCTTTGAACCTTTATTGATGAAAATGGAAACAATGATGTATATTTTCTTTTCGCTAATTAAATTTCTCAAATTGTCGAATCAGCTGACAATGAGACGAGTTCTTTGAATTGGGGTAGAACTTTGGTGATTTTGAACAGTTTCAAAGTACAATGTTTTTATTATACATAAAGTAAAGTAAAGTAATAATAATAGTAATCATATTAATATCAAATCAACAATTAATCACTTTATAACAGTTATCAACAGTTTTATCAAAATCTCTTCTTCATAAATAAAGAAGAAGAAGAATGAACACGGGGGTCATATTGGGGCAAACAGGGGTCAATTAACGGTGACAGATGTGTTGTTCGCATACATCAGGTCTGCGCACAAATGCACGGCTGGAAAGACTAGGGTCATTGCGCAGAAGGGATTCACAGATCAATATTGGTATCCTATAATGCCCTTCCGCCTCTTGCAGTGGTTAGGAGAGGCAACAGACCACCACTTCGTGACCTCCCTCTTTGGGGTCATGCGGGGCATTATAGACAAGGTGCCCGTCTCATTTCATTTGTTATGCTACTGTTTTTATGTTTGTTTTTTGTGAATTTTTATTTCCTAAAGTTTTTTCAGTTAAATTCCGTTATTGACCTCTACCGCCGTGGTACCTAGATGCCCTTTGTGTGAAACCGTATAAAAAACCGAAACTTTAAATTCAATGTACAGATATATTCATTAAGAATAAAATTTTAAATTTGTTTGATATTATGTTCATGTTCCATGATATATTATTTGAATAAAACGTGTGGTCTCTCTGCAGTTTCAATTTCTGTGGAACTTGTGTCTTTTGGTCTCCGGAGCGCCTTCACCAAAGATAATGCATTCTTCCTGGAAAAAATTCAGATGCTTCGACTTCAGATAAACTAGATTGATCTTACGTTTGCGGATTGCATCATTTTAGATTCTGGAGCACACTGGAAAGCTTCTTGAAATCCGGGATGTTGAGCGATTACGTTGCCGCGGATGTAGAATGGAGCATGGACAGATCCATCCAAATCGGTTCCGACTCCCATCTGAGTTTTGAAAATTGGAATAGTGAGGTTTCAATACATACTTGACAGGTTGCAAAAACGTAGGCATAGAAGAAGAGCTGCTGGTAGGTAACAGATCTATTTTTTAATTCAAGGTATTCTTCCTGAAAAAAAAACAATTATTTTGAGTTGAGCTAACATTTTTTAGGTATGTACCTGAAGTCGATCTTTATAATGCTCCTCAAGAAGAGAATACGCAAGTTGTCTCCCAAGAATATCACTGCCATTCTCATCAATTTGATGTTCGCCAATAAAACACTCATCCTATAAACACTACTTAACTGGGAACCGAGTGAAATATCAACAAAAACCTCTTTGTAAGTATCACAAGTTTTTTGGTACTGGTTGGTAACACATTCCATGGTTTCGTTAGAGAAAACTGGGAGCAACTGCAATCTGTTTGGATTTTCGATGAGGGTATGAGCAACTTCATGTCCAACTACTGAACCGGCTGCACCGAGCTGCAATCAAAACATTTTTCTTTCTCTTTGTATTCAAAGTTTCTTACCACAGCAGCAAATTCTTCAACATTCTGAGCAATGTCGTAGAAATAATAGGAGAAATGAAGGAACGGATGATCGTTCACAGCATTGAAAAAGTTGAAGAACTCCTGATTCATTTCAGGTTTTTCAATTGCTCCATTAGCATACAAAGCGCAAAATAATTGTTCAATTTCGCTATTTCCTACTTGCAATGTACAAAGCAAGTGAGTTTGCTCCAGACGTGCAACGTAATCCAAAAAATTACGCAAGACCAGAGCATAGTTATCGTATTGATGCACTTGATCAATTTCCGCTCGGATTGCTTCAACTGCATGTTTATTGATGGCCCAGGGAGTCTCCTGAAATGAAAGTTACATCTCTATACATATTAAGAGCTCTTTATCTTACTTCAATCCACTCGTCCAACAAATTCACCATGCTGTCAACTATTTCTCCCACAGTCGCTACACCATGTCTCAAATCCCCATCCAAAAGAGTACTAACAGCTGCAATGGTATCTTTTGCAAGACCAATTGGTTCAAGACCCTTTTTAACATGGAATGCAGCTGTCACGCTATTGAATCTGCCAATTCTGCTTTGTAGAATTTCAGCGGCTCGTTCACAATCCTCATCTTCACCCAATGGCGCCAAACACTCATCCTCATGACACTGAGTGTCACCAAAGGTAAACTGCTGAACGTACTCCAGAAACGTTGACTTGTCTTCTTCGTTTTCACATCTGAAATTTGGCTTTTTTCTTAAATTGAAGATTGGATAATCTCACTTGTAACGGAATATTTCGGTAATCAACTCATAGGTTGCTGGCAAAATATTTTGGTGTACTTCTTTCAGTGTTTTCTAAAAAAGAAACGTTTTTTTTTCTTGAACAACTGGAAGGGTTACGTGAATCTCCAGGTTTTCCCAAATTCTGTTCTCTTGTTTATTCAATAGTTTTTGAAGTGTTTCCTTATACGAGTCTTCTATTAAATATTCTCCAGCGTATGGATCAGTTGGACACGCGTGACGATAAAAATTGTCGCAAGGGTCGACATTTTCATCGACGTACCTGAATTGTAACATTTTTACAAAATGAGAAGCAAATTGAGACTAACCTAAAAGAATCTTGGACATAGTCAAAGACCGCTGCAGTGGAAGAGACAAAAACCAGGAGAACTAGAAGTTTTGAACCCATTGTTGCCAGAACATGTTGAAACTGAGTTGTTACCTGCTTAAATACTCATTTTTTCAATTAAAAGTTTGGTTTTTTAAAAGAAACGAACAAAATGTTCCCAAAAATGCAAAAATGTTCAGAGATAATATTGCATTTTTTGTCAGAATCCTTTGTTAGTTTCAATTCATCCTTTCACAAATTTTCTTTCTTTTGCACCTTCCTCAAACAGTTCTGAGAAGACATTTATTGAGGAAACATAAATGGAAAAAGGAACATCTTCTTTTTCTCCCTTTATCAAACGTTGTACTTGATATGTATCATTTCTTTGTTGGCCCCACTGCTTGGCGCCCCAACGGTGAACTCAAACATTTCTTCCTGTCGGTAATTTCTTTCATCCACATTTATGAGGCATATTTGAATGTTAAGAGTACATACGCGGTACTGCTTTCAAAAGTGTCGACTGTTCGTTAATAGAGCAATAAAATGTTGGAAAAGTAACTATTTCATTTGAACGAATAACCAATTTTTTACCAAAGTTTGATTGAACATGGAATTATTAATCAAGCAAGAAAATGATTTAAATTATCAGTTCAGACACTTAGATCGAACAGGCGTTGTAGTTGTTGTTTTTGGTACTGCGGATATGATTTTCTCGGCATGACCACAAGTCAAAGCATCGAACAGAAGGAAGACGTTATGGGAGGGCGAGTTGAAGAAACTGTCGCCTTGTTGCTCCAAAACTCCAGCTTCACGGAATCTAGCAGACATTGGGTAGCAATAGATTGCAGCAAAAATACAAACAAAAATGAGAAAAGGATTCAGATTCATGTCGGGAATCTCGAAGGACCCGAAAGAGAAAGAATAATTGAGGACCGAGTGTTTGCACGGCATGTCCAATCAATCCCTCACTTTTTTCACATTATAAAGGTGATAAAGCGATAAAAAACGTTTAGTATGGGCAGAAAAACACACTAGAGATTGGTTTATGATTGGACTCCAAGGAAAGGACTCCAAGATATCCTTTTCTTTGGCTTGGCACTGGGTGAATTTGAAATCTGAAATACTTGATACTTGTTCTGAAATTTTTTACAAATAAGTGATGCTAATTGAGGTTTATTATTTTGTTAAATAAGTATTACAAAAATATTGAGACATGGTGAATTGAGAATGTTTTAGATCCGGGGCAAGGAGCGGTGAGTTTGGCCTGGAGCGAGATGCTGGAAGGAACTGTGAGGCAACGAAGTATGCTGGATCATTTTGGAGGGTAGAGGAAGAGGAAAAGTTGGTAAATGGGATGGAAGGAAAATAATAAGTTATTAGTTGTTAAGTCTTGAATGAATACATATATCGGACAAACTGAGTGGGAAGTAATCCATGAGTTGTAGGGTGGGAGAGTGAGAGAGTGATTTGGCAATAAGAAAAAGTGAGTGAGGTTAATTAATTACAATAAAAATAAATTAATCGAGCAATTCAAAAACCCACAAAAAAACATGTGACACTTAATTGTGAGGGTTTGTTTCTTGCTTCTAAACAAATGTATGCGGATCTTCTTCCCAATGTTCAAGAAAGATTATAAGAAATTATGTCGAGTTGAGGACCTTGCCGTCAGAATTAACAGGTATCAGCCGCCAGAGATGCGATCTGTCAGTGTTGAGTTGGAACAGCTTGCCATGAGTCCAGTCGTTGACAATCTGAACAAAATACATATTTTTTTCAAATAAGTTCTTCAAAGAAAAAAGATATACTTACAGCATCATGAACTTTCACGTAGACTTTATCCGAGTAGCTTATGACAAGATTGCCTTCACAACGCTTTCCCACCAAGGCTTCCAGAGCGGATTGCAGAGATATCTGAAAATTAAATTTGCTTTAAAAAAGAAATTATATATCTCATTGCACTATCCGTTTCAATCTTCCTTACCTCGTTTTTCTCATGAAGTACAATCGGAAAGTACACATTCTCCTCATCCCCACAATTCTTCGCGACAAACATCAAAAGGTCGTTTTCATTGCTCGTTCTAGCGACTTCGATGTTATTGGTGGGTTGGATCAGTTGGATGATTCTCCTTGTCAGTTCAAAAGTCTTCCGGAATTCCTCTTGTGCCATCATCAGATCGGTTTCCAAATTCGACACCTCTTTCTTACTTTTCATTTCTCCGCGGTGGTCATCTTTTCCAGCCGACCTTTTCTACAAGTTTCAACATAATGAATCAAAAACGTTCCCTTCATTTTGGTACCTGAGCATGTCTTCCAGTGGATCCTTGCTGAAAGTTGTGTGCATCAGCGACTCCCGCTCCAATTTCGATACCCAGAGCTCCTGGAGAATTCAACCTTTTAGCTGCTCTGATGTTGAGCTTTCGTTGCATTTGGTATCGATTGATCTGAAAACTTTTCTTATCATTCAATTAACTAGCAATCAAAAGAACTCACATTTTTAATAGGATACACAAAATTTGGTATCATGCTGGAGAAGTCCAGCTCGTAAACCTCGAGTTCTTCTTGTGATGGTGGCGCGTGATTGTGGGGAGTCACAGTTCGTAGAATCTCTCTAGATTTTATATCAGTGTGCACCCTGGCATTGCACTCTTGCTTTCGTTCGCATCTCCAGAAGTACTTTGTCTGACAAGTCGACCTCTTATCATAGGACATGATGTAGCCATCTGCATAGACCTTTTCACGGACAACTTTGACTTTATGTTCAACTCCAGTAGACGGTGTTTCTGAGTTTGCAGTGGCAGATGAGTTTGGAGTTGACGAGTTGGAGCTCGTTGGTTCTTCTTCTTGAGGAACAACTACTGGGGTTGGACCAACTGGAGTGAACACTTGGAACGCACTTTCAAAAAACAATGGATTTTGCTGCTGGAACGTATGGATTGCCTGAAAACCCATTCTAGATGAGAAGATACATCCAAGACGTTCAATTATAAAACATAAGTGTCAAAGAGCTCATAAAACTCACTTTGAGTATTGAATGAGATTCGAAGCCGCTCATCTGCTTTATTTTCGCCATCGTCGACTCCATCAAGGCCAACGGAGACCTGCCGACGTCGGTCTTAGAAGCGCTCGGTTGCATGCTCAAAAGCCCGGCAATTATCTCCTTCTGGGTCTTCTCGTCGAGTTGGCCCTCGGCAAAGGTGACGACAGGAGCAGGGCTGCTGCTGCCTGAGCCTTCGGTTTCCATAACTGCAAATCTCTTATTTGACGTGGGAAAAGACCAGAAGCTGGCAGTGTGCGTCGGAGCGAAACGAATGTTACTCTGACAACGACGCGGAGCTCAGAGGATGCATTAATCAAGACGGTGGCAACTGAGAGAAAATGTGGAGAATGCATCACGATGAGAAAAGGCGAATGGAATAAGAAAATGAGGCGCTGGCACGAAAGGAAATTGTGGGATGAATGGGGAATAGCGAGGGCGCCGGGGACATAAGGAAGGGGCGAGAGCAATCGCCCTAAAACGAAGCGTCTCGGCCGGCAGAAAAACAATAAATTTTACGCGTAGGCGCCCAGCCCAAATCATGAGAATGTCGGGTAAGAAAACGGGGAAATTGCTTAGAATGGAAATGGCAAAGAATGCGTCGTACGTCGTAGAAGGCGTTATTCAGGGGAGCGAGAAGAATGGCGAATTCATCTCGGAGAGTCGCCCACGTGTGCCAACCATCACGGCGGCCGCGTCAGTCGAGGCTTCCTCCGCGTGCTCCCTTCGCTGTGTCTCGTCATCGACGAGAGAGCGCGCGCGTCCCGGAGGACAGTGAGCAGAGATGGGAGCGGGGCCGGCACGGCAGGCGTCGGGCCGAAATGGGAGCAGCGCACTCTGCTCTACTGCGTCGGGCATTAGAAAGAAGGAGAGAGAGGGGAAGAGGGAGAGGCGGAGGAAGAGACGCGTCTCCTATGACCGACCGCCGACCGCCGGGCGAGCAGCTGGGGTGTTTCGACGAGCACGAAGGGGAAAGGAGTCTGGGGTAAAAGGAGAGAAGGAGAAGAAGAAGAAGCAGGAGGGGCATTGAACCAATCTTAGACAGGAAAGGATGTGGGGTGACAAGAAAATATATGGGGTGGGTTTGAAAGACAGTATAATAAGTGTGTATTTGGGAAGGCACTTGGATGTGAGCCGTGACGTGGTAAACACAAAATACACCTTGAAATGCAATTTTTTAAAGGTTGGAAAAAACACACATAAAAAATCAGGAAGAATGTGAAGTGTTTTGAATATGCCTAGTTCTTCAATTCAATATCGTTGTACATTTGTTTAGGGTAATGTTTTCTATTATGTAGAACACATAATTTCATAGAGCAAAACGTTGTGGGTCATAAATGATAGGTTGCAAAACGTTGCGGCTATAAATTAAATTTCTCAAAGCATTCAGCGGTAATGAGGCTGACGATATTTTGTTAGGGTTCTATAGCATCATTATAAAGAACGTTTCTAGGTTTTCCAAGTTTTTCTTTTTCCAATTGATGAGAAGTAAATCATTTCTCGACAACTCATGGTAATGTCTCTGCCAAAAAGGGAATTTGATTGCTAGCGTTTTTAAGTTTTTTTTAAACATAAAATCAACAAAGTTAACATGAAACATGGCAAAAAACCAAAATCTGAAATGATTATGACCGCTAAATATCGAAATTCTGACTGGCGGATTTTTGAAATTTTAGAAACACGGCAATTCACAGTGACCTGTGTCCTAATTTTGGCTCAGTTAGTAATCTAAATGTATGAGTATGCATATCTACATGCCCGTTGACCGTTTCCATTTTTATGACAGCTGTTCATACATGGTAATAACAAATTATTTGAAGTTTTGTGAAATTGTAGAAAATAATTTATTTGGAACTTTGAACAAATTGGAAAGACAATAAATAAATGCACCATCGTGGTTAATTGAGCCGTGGCGGTGAAAGAAAATCGGGTTGAGCGAGGTTGAAAGTATGTACAATAAAACGTCCAGTTTAATATCCAGGTGCTGTTCTGGGGTTCGGGCAGTGATTGCATGGACCGGCTGGTCCACGGGCACCGGCCGCTCCCAGTTTTCCAGGCGCTCCCGGTTTTCCAGGTGCTCCAATGGTACCTTCTTCTCCTTCTTGTCCAGTTGGTCCTTGTGGTCCTTGTTTGCCGGATCTTCCCTCTGGACCTTCCGGTCCATCTGGTCCTGCTGGCCCTGGAGGTCCTCGTGGTCCAGGTGGAGATTTCTTCTCCATTGGAATCCCGTCAGGTCCTCCTTCACCTTCATCTCCAGATTCTCCAGGTGGACCCTGAAACAAAAATATAGAATTTCTAGTTGCTGATTAGACTTACTCTTGGTCCAGGTGGTCCAGAAACTCCTGGCATTCCTTGTGGTCCTGGTCCAGCATCTTGTCCTTTGTTTCCAGGGAATCCTGGCATTCCTTTAAGTCCTGGTGGTCCTGGTGGCCCTGGAGGTGCTGGTGGGCACTCGAAGCAGAATTGATCTGCCATGCTGTAGGTATCATCAAGATTCATATCTGCTCCATGGTTTCCATCCGATCCTGGTCTTCCATCCACACCATCATGTCCATCTTGACCTGGAGCTCCGGGCTCTCCAGGAGATCCAAATCCACAACCGCAACCTGAAAAAAACCGAAATTATTTGTGAATTCGAATGATTTTCACATTGTTGATAGCTGTCCTCTTTCTTTTGAATCCTCTCCTCCTTGTGCTCAGTGACTTCGGGACTCTTATAATGCATTAATGGAACCGATTCATAAGTTCCATAACTTGCCGAGTATCCGCTGTAGGTGTCTTCTCTCTTGATCCTGTCTCTCATACCGGCCCTTTTCTGTGTTCTGGTCAACTCTTTGATAACCGAATCTCGTTTTGCCTGAAAACCGATTAGCCAGTGATATTTATGTGTTGTCTCCCTCCCTTTCTATTTTTGAGACAATAAAGGCAAATGTCAAAAGACTTGCGGAATAGGGGGACACCTTTGATAAACCACCCTAGCGTCGTCGTTTTGTGGGAAAACAGAACCAGTTTCACGGTTTTTGCGTATATTGTGGATGTGGGAGACTAGCCTGGAGGAGGAGGTGATAAATGACAAGGCGGGCCGTTCGGATCATCATTGTTCTCTATTTCTCTCTTTTTCTTCCAATTGCGCGAGAAAACAAGGGCGGAAAGGCATGCTTCTCACAAGCATATTCCTAGCGGATCGCATCGACAGGAAGTGATAACGATTGCGCGAATGATTATAATGATGATGCGATTGGCAACGGATCAAATCGGAGGGGAAGAACGACTAGCGCGGGCTGCGTAGACGTCCTAGACAGAAAATGATGAACAATGGTTTCGTAACAGTGCGAACAATCAGCTAATGTGGTCGGTTTTTTTTGTTTGGAAATCTTTTGGAATTCGGACAATGTCGGAATCTCTTCCTAATCCATATTCTGATAAGCCACACAAAAACACAAACCCTGCAGAAATCGGCCTCGTTTTGAAGAACAGTCTCGACCCGTTGAACGTAGTTGTACACGAAAGGAACAGTCATCACGCAAACGATAGCGGCGCCGATGGAAAGTGCGACACCTAAATAGCTTGCGGTTTTTTTTCCCAACAAATTTCTCATGACACAGTTCTTTTCCGCTTACCAATAACAGCCATCCGCCGGAGACGCTCTGCCTCAGCACGTAGTGCCGCTTCTTCCTTCGGGTCCAACTTTTCCATACCTGATCATACAAAAATTTGCTTTTTGGAAGTAAGATGAAAAGTTTAAAATGAAACGAAGTATAAAGCAAGAAAAAGTGAGAAAAAAAGGAACAAGGCTGAAGAAAAATGGAAAGCTTGTGATGGTGATGGTTTTGCGGGGGTCCTTTGCGATCCGCGAGGACAACAGGGTGTATGCGCTTGTAAGGAGGAGGGGAAGGAGAAGGAGGAGGAAGAAAGGGAGGTGGAGAGATGTTGGCGAGCGGATACCGGTTGATTCGGTCGACGTTCGTTGGTGGCCCACCGCCGCCGCTCATCAAAAAGATATTGGCACGCGGCAACTTTTTACACGTAGACAAAAAGAAAAGAGAGAAATGTTTCAAACAAACAGTCATCCCAAAGTGAAATTATTTTGCTTACTATACAAGGTTCTGTTGCACTTTGAGAAGAGGTGGGAGGATTCCGCCCATTCCATTCATTCAAAAGTCTTCTCGGCTATCCTTCTTCTCGGCTATCCGAAAGCCAATGGTTCGTGAACTATGTTTAAATGAAATTCCTGTAAATAGAAGTGAATCGGAAAGCGAAAAAAGTGAAAAAGAAGGGGAAGAGGACAGAGTCGCGCCCAGACAGAAAATTTCACAGGGAGAAGTGCAAAAAGGTCAACCCTTGAGACATCTTCTCGTTCCTCTGCTAAGCCTATAATCAAGTTTGAAGTTGGCCATTCAAGCGGCCAGTTTATTTGTATACCTCGATCCAGAAGCAGAAAAAGAGAGAAAACCCATCACACCTCGTCCGCTTTATACCGCCATCATCTCGTTGTCAAAGAGACCGCCTAGATATCGAAAAAAGTAACATTTGTGGAATGGCAAACGGAAGGAGAAGAAGGCGCCGAGAGATACCGCTGCGCAAGAAGTGACCACTAGCGTGAAATCCATTAGGCAGCTTCCTCTTTCGGGATGACTATCTCGACAGGTGTTCTTCCAGTCTTTGTCTATGTTCCTCTCCCTGCATCTCAAAATTTTCGGTCTAATGGAGTCACTTTTTCCTGGCCAAAGCACTCTGCCAAGTCGTTTGCAATCATGTGCCCCTGCTGACGTTTGGTATTGGAAATTGGCCCTATTCAATAGGGCAATTGGAAGCTACTCGTGGACTTGGCCCAATTGGGGAAGAATTCTGAGGTTGAAACAGAAAAATGAGAAACTGGGAAGATGGATGTTCAAAAAATGATAGAGAGAGACGGTGTGTCGGTCAAAACATTACTAGATATATCCACCGGTGAAACACCCAAAAACACGATCCCACACCCCGTTTATTTCCCTCTTTGATGACCGTTCAAAGAGACCGCCAATCCAAATCGGTCTAGATATTTGTTACACTATATCAGGTTGTGTGGAATGAAACAGCGTTCGTTTCCATGTTTATTCAATGATATTTGTTCATTTGGTAATTGATAAGATTGTTTTGAATTTCTGATCCCTCCTAGTTTTCCTTGATGTCTTCGTTGTCTCCGTGGTGTCTAGTGATCAGAATAGTAAGGCATCTGCCTCCTCTTCCGCCTCGTGATATCCATCGTCACTGTTGTCCAATTTGTTGGAGAGTTCCACCTAGTTTAGCTTAGTTGTCACTAGCATCTTAGTTGTCTAGTGGATCTATCTGAACATTGAAGTTTACAGGAAACGTGAATAGCATTGTGCTGGACGGGACTAAAAAAACTTAACCATCTTTGAGTAAAACCATCTGTAATTAAATTCCACAAAAAATTCTGATTTTGGGCGGCCAATATTTATTTAGGATCTCTGGTCTCAAAAAAACATGAAAAAGAAGCAAGAGTTGAAATTGCGGCGTCAGTTATCAACTTTGGTGTGGTGGGGACACAAAGGGAAAGGAAAAAGGTTACGAACTCGTCATTTTGCGTAACATTTTCGAAAAAAAGAAACTTTCTTTTCTGGTTAAGAAAGTGTGGGTCGGGGTCGAGTCAAATATGATTCCATACCGCTCGAGAGGTTAAATGGACAGAAGGGTAGAAGTAGAACGTATTCAAACGTCAATGGCAAAGTCATATCGGTCAGTTAGGAAAACTCGAGATCGAGAGAATGGCGCTGGAGATGGTGGAATCGGCAACGACCGATGGGACCGTGGGGAGGATGGAGATGGAGATGGTGGTGGAACCGGAGATGACGGTCGACTTGGAAGACTGTATGCACGGCTGGGAGTGACCATGGGAATGATCTCTTCTTGACTCCGGTTTGCCTCTCTTGCGGTGTTGCGACGCGCTGGGCCACTCTCCAAGGGACCCGCCAACTCGTTCATCAGATGGAACACCGACTTGATCACAACCAATGTCACGCAAAGCGACAAAGTAATCGAGATCACGATAAGCAGCGGGTTCTGAATTATCTTCTAATATTTAAAGGTAATCGCTGAACAGGAGGGAACAACTAACGTTTTACCTCGTCCTGGACCATCAGTATCGCGGTGGTGCCGATGAGCGCGCAGTTCATCAGAAATGGCACCGTAAACCCTAGAATTGCCATGGCAAGCCTAGGGCGTATCCGAGGCATTTCCGGAGAGCTGCTCCTTTGATTGTCGAGGTTGAGGAGTTGAAATGTCGAGAATGAGGAGATTGTGATCCAGGTAAAGGCGGGGACCAAGATAATTGGCGCGAAGAGAGGCGGAGCTTCCTTAGGACAATAAAAATGCCATTCCCAGATTCCGAAGACTATAATCATGACTCAATTTGATCATACCCCATTCAAAAACCACATATTTTTTTCCAATGGGTTTTATGATGTGGGATAGATAAGTGGAGCTAGGACAATTATCTAACAAGAATTTTTGTTTCCCTCCTTAAGGATAACTTAAGTTCATACTTTATACAAGTACTGTCCTGGAAAAAAAAAGTTTGAAAAGTTATACAGACTGCAAAAGTTTGGCGTTTTCGTCTGGTTTGGAACCGGTATCTTTGGTCATGTCCACGCGGAGAAGTGACAGTCCCTGGATAAGAAAATTGAAATCTAAATTTTTTAGAATGATTATTATACCTCTACCTCATTAATAGGGAGCAAGTATACTGCTTGAACTTCTACACTGTCAAACTTGGAAAAAATCTTTGCACGATGGTCGGATGTCTCCAATTCGCAATAAATCTAAAACAAAACGGTAGAACTCTTAACAAATAATAGAGTACCTCAATAATCAACTTGTTGCCGATATGATAAGTGACAAAGCCAGCAAAAGTTTGGAAGAGAGTCTTATTCTCCCGGAGAATCTTCTCCACCATTTCATTCCCTTCTTTGCATCCTTTGATACCTTGCATTTTGAACCAAGACTCCGAAACTATTGGGGCCCAGTTTCTCACAATCAGCAAGAAAATAATCGAGGCACCAATGAAATCAAATTCTTTCCAATAGAAATGAGCTAGGCAAACAGCTAGAAGAGCAATGGAATTGGTTAGAACATCTGTCAATTGGTCTCTCATAAGCACCCGAATCTGGTTGTTATCACGTTTTCTGAAAGTAACAAAATTTCAAATAAACTACATAAACGGAAAAACAAAGTGAAAGCAAATCATACATGAGACAAATGAAAAACAGGAAAACTTTCACCAAAATGTTACAAATGATAACTGCAATATGAGCCGCCTCAATATCCGGTCTCAAACTGAAAAATAGAATGTTTTACCTAACAGTTTGATTAAGAACTTACTTTCCAGTTAACAACGCGTCAAAACTCTGAATAAAGTTCACAAACGCCAACGCCATCATTACCACCGACGCTGTTAGCTGAAATTTGATGGTTTTCTAGATTCTGAGTTATCTCTTACGTTAGTAGTGGATTCTGAAGACCTCCCTCTCGGATACTCGCTTTTCTTGACTCGTTTATCCAACAAATATTGAATCAGAAGCAGAAAACTGACAAAAACATCACCAAAACTTTCGATTGCAGATGTTCCAATTGAAAAACTACTTGACACGTAGGCAGCGACACCCTGATAGAAAAAATTCAAATTAAACAGCAAATTTTCCGTTTTCAATTAAACCTTTATCAAAACCAGTCCAACATTGGCAAAGTTCACAATTACCATAATTGCGCATTCCCCCATTTCCTAAAATTTCCGAGAGTTATTAAACTACACATTTTCAAACTGTTTTCCTTACTTTCTTGTTTGTCATTTTAATCATGTCAATTGTTGACGCCGAATTGTTTGCCTGAAAGTCAATGTCGTATGATATAATCATCCGTCACTCATTCCTCTTTGACTTTTATAGCTTACCTGTGGTGCGGAATTGACATCAGATAGTTTTTCTTCTGCAGGGTTCTTTTTCATTTTGAATAGATAGAATTTAAGATCTGGAAACAAATAAACGATCATTAGGACTGTGGAAAGTAAGAAATGAAAAGAAACTTAAAACTAGAGACACCGAGAGGTAAAAGAGACAGAAATAGTTGAGTGACCGGGGAGAAACTGTTATCAACACACTCCGGCCTTTCGGTCACTCACTCACTCCCTCACTACCTCACTAACACTGGAAAATTTAGAAAGTTCTTCTTAAACTTTTACAACGACTTCCAATACTTAGTTCCAAGAGCAAACTGAATATTCAATTTGTGTTATCAATCAAAATTTGATCATAGTGTTAGAATTGTGGGAAAGAACAAAAATTAGGTCATAAAAATGATAAACGAGTGGCGCCAGAACAGTGGCGACATAACGACGACAACAATGGTACATTGTAAAAGAAAAAAGAGACCGTGTAGGTAATTCAGAGCTCTTGGAACAAATTTTGATTGACTTTTTGGCTGTTGGGCGGACGAAAAAGGTGACGATAAGACGTATAACTCTTCATTGATTGTTTTCAATGTTATCAGTTTTTGGGTATTGTAATAACACTGTCGGATTACATGTCGAAGTGGGAAGATGGAAGATGGTTTATGACCATTAACAATGGGAAAACGATGGGAAAACGATGAGAACTCTGTCAGAAAAACGTTGAAAACTTTTAAAAAAATAGAAATTTATCAAAGGAAATATCAACATTGAATAAAAATTACAGAAGATTATAATTTTATGATTGACTGTTGGGAAATTTGCAACATCAAGTTGTTAAACAAGGCACGTGTGTAGCTGTGGAGTGTCGTTCAGGCGGCGTTCCTTTTTTCAAGTTCTCATTGTGTTTTTAACCTTAATTCTGTCTCCAAAACCTCATTCTTCCCTCTTCCCCCTTCCCCAAACATCCCTCATTCCCAATAACCATGTGCAAATTGCAAATTGGCTCTTGTCATCATGAAAAGTTGATGTTGATTACAAATAAATCTCGGCTCCACATCTAGTTGTTATCGCGTAATTGATCTTCTCGTCGGCGTACGATGACCGGAAATTGACACGGCGAGATTGAGCAACAGAGTGAATTGAACACAAAAGTAGGAGACGAGAACGAGAAGGTTATTGATGGTTATCTAGACTGATGAGCTTGAAGCAATATGCTGGAGAATAGTAGTCATTGTAACTGACCACTAGGTTACGTTATTCAAATCTTGGTGGTTCCCATTCTAATGTCTATCCGTTTGTTTCTCCTTATTGTTCAGGTAGGTCACTTCAAACAGTCGTTAACTAAGAAAAAAGAACCCCATAACTGTCAAAACTGTCAGTTCCAGAGTCATTTGATCTCATTGGAATGTTTTTTTGCCGTTATTTCATATATTTCTTCAAACCACTTCAAAGGAATGAAACATGTCCCATCAGTCGAATTGAGTGATTGCGCACCGCACCGCACCGCAAACCTCTCACAATGAATCGTCCGCAATTAGTATTGTACGCGTTTGGTGTCAAACGAAGCCGACTGTTGTGTCGTCCGTCACTCTTTGAGGTAAACTTCCGGCTCTAGGTTTTTTGATTCATCAATTGCAAGTTTTTCATTCAATTCATCTGCAAAGCGACCCGACCCGAGATTGATAGGTTTTTGTCGGAAATGGAAAAGTGGGGGAAAGAGTTCTATTTTTCAAAAAAAAAAAGAAATTTTTCTAGTTGTAGGAAGTTTGTTTTCTAATTTTCTATCTTAGGTTTCTTCCATCTCATAACCACCCATCTTGACTTCTCTCTTGATTTCCTTCCAACTTTCATTAACTAAAAGCCATTTTTCACCAGGAATCAGAAAAATGAAAACATATTTTTTGCATTTTGCATTCATTTTTACACTTGCCCATTATCCCAAGTTGCATTCATCCCAACCCTCGCCCTCCTTTTCTCAAGCATATGTTTCAATGAAACAAAATGAAATGAGCTTGCTAATCCTCATAATACATTATACATAAGTAAGGGGTCGCCGCCGGGGCGGGTAGTAAAAAGCTTTAGATAGTTGGAGATAAACGTGTGAAGTCCAGAAGGAAGATGTGAGAAAGAATGAAAGAACGAATTCGGAAGAGGAAAATGGGGAAGAGGATGGATTCCGATTCTCCATTCTCACTGAATAATTCATCGGAAAATTGGATATTCACAGATAGTTTCAAGTTTTGAGTTTCACGTCGTACGTCTTACGCTGATCATCAATTGTAAGTCTGTGAAAGACCGGGATTTCCTATTCCATTTCCTCATACCTAACAGAAAGGGGAAGAGAGAAAGACGATGGGGATCACCTGTCGCTCTTTTCGTCATTGTTCAAGTCCCCTCTCGTTAATCCCTTTTCCCTGACAGTATGCCTGCTGGCTCTATTGTTGCACACGGTTCTCACACAGTCTTGCGTCATTTTTGAGGAGTTCATGTCAATGAGTTATTGCAACGTGGCTCAATGAGTTAATCCCCGGATCGAGTGGATCCTAGATCTTGAGTCAAGTCGAGTATCGCAGAGGAAGATGATATTGAGATGAGGATAGGTGACAGTACCTGCTTCTTGGCCTTCAAACTTTGATGATTGTCGGGAAACCGGGAAATACCAGCACCTCCTCTCAACACCTCCCAACACCTCCAAACACCAAAATCAACCTTGTCATTCATGCCCACTTCATTGTCATTGTCACCGCTCGTCCGTTCCCAAACCAATAACTCTGAACAAATTCATCAACACATGAATATGAATACAGCCATAAAGCCTGCCGGGCCTTCCATGCGTCGGGCCCTTTCTTGGTGGTGCATACGGTAGCCGCCATAGTGTGTCCCGCCCTTCCTCCTCGTCTATTCCGACAAGCCCCACCTCCTTCCATCGGCCGACGTGCCCTGCCCCGTTGCCTCTCGTTTGCCTCTCCTTCTCCCATTTTCTCCCGATTCTCCTTCTCCTCACTTTTTCCCAATCTTCTTTCCCTCCCACCTCCAGACATCTTTTCAGTCATTCCCTCCATTTGCAGATTGTTATTTGGTTCCGCTAACTGTTCCATTCGTACGGAAGTTGGCCGTTCAACCGCCAAATATGGTCGTGAATGTACTGCGCTTCTTAGCGCTCTACTTCTGCGTTAATCTTGCTCATGGAGCATATTTTTCTCAGGTAGATCAGAATCAAAATTCACTGTTTTTTTTTCATTCAAACTTGTTGTTTTCCAGTTCTCCATGAGAGCTCCGGATCATGATCCGTGCCAGGATCATACCGGAAGACCAGTTCGTTGTGTTCCGGAATTCATCAACGCTGCCTTTGGCAAACCAGTGATTGCCAGTGACACCTGTGGAGCCAATGGTCCTTCCAAGTAAGTTCTCCGTTTTTTTTTCTGTTTCTTCTTCCGTTTCATCAAGTTTCCCTTCCATCTGATCAAACAATCCTTACTCCTCTTTTCTCTTCTTCCATCCCCTTTCTTTGCTTCCTTAACAAGATTACACTGTCGTTTCTGTTGTCAGTTTCTTTTCCCCTTCCCTTTTTTACCACGAATACCTTTCTTTTTGCCCAGGCAACGCTAACGTCTTAATTGGATTTTTTCGCTCTCCTTCTTTCCCTAGATCAAAAATTTATCGAGGTCTCGGACCTAACAATCAACAAAATTTATTTGCAGTGTAGGATAGGGTAGGGTAGTACATAAAATCTCACTTTCTCCGCGGGTTTTTTTCATTACTCCCTAACCAGTGAAGCAAATCTTGGTTGTATGCAAAAGCCAGAACGAATGTGAGTGTCAAAAAGTGTGCAAACTGCGCCACTCTCAAGCAATCAGGCAGTATAAAAAGTATGAAAGGGACCTTTGTCAGCGTTCTCTTTTTAGATTCTGCACTGTCAAAGAAGGACCTGATGGAATCATTCGTGAGCAATGCGACACTTGCGACGCTAGAAACCCGTTGCTTGCCCATCCAGCTTCCCTTCTCACTGACCTGAACTCAATTGGAAACATGACTTGCTGGGTGTCGACACCCAGTTTGAGTCCTCAAAATGTGTCCCTCACCCTGTCACTCGGCAAAAAGTTCGAGCTCACTTATGTCTCAATGCACTTTTGTTCTCGTCTCCCCGACTCAATGGCGCTTTACAAATCGGCGGACTTTGGAAAGACATGGACCCCGTTCCAGTTCTACTCTTCAGAATGTCGTCGTATTTTTGGAAAAGAGCCAGACGTCATGATCACAAAGTCAAATGAGCAGGAGGCGGTATGCACAGCCTCTCATATCATGGGACCAGGTGGAAACCGCGTCGCGTTCCCGTTCCTCGAGAACAGACCATCTGCCCAGAACTTTGAGAACTCCCCGGTTCTTCAGGATTGGGTAACAGCCACCGATATCAAGGTGGTGTTCTCCAGACTCAGTCCAGACCAGGTATAACAAAAATAACAAGAAAAACTGAAAACAAGAAGACGTGTTCAGGCTGAATTGTACGGTTTGTCTAACGATGTGAACTCGTACGGAAACGAGACGGATGATGAAGTCAAACAGCGCTACTTCTATTCAATGGGAGAACTGGCAGTCGGTGGTCGCTGCAAATGTAATGGTCACGCCAGTCGATGCATCTTCGACAAAATGGGACGGGTTAGTCATCAATACCCTTTTACTCATAACATCTTTTCCTATTCTTGTCTTCTTATCAAAACTATGCATAAAAGTGTTTTCAGTACACCTGCGACTGCAAACACAATACAGCCGGAACCGAATGCGAGATGTGCAAGCCGTTCCACTACGATCGTCCGTGGGGAAGAGCTACTGCCAACTCAGCCAACTCTTGCGTTGGTAAGTTGTGTCATGAAAGTGACACTAAACACTATCCTCTAGACACTGTTTTCTCGCGCGTATTTCGGATTAGTTGTTTCTCAAACATTCGATCCCTTCTCTTCGCGTTCTCTTACTACCGTCTCACTGGTTATTAATGCCGTCAGCCACCGCGTTCGTTCGTTCAGTCTCGCCGGACACGGTTCCATCTCATTACAAATGTCAACGAGTACAATGCGCGAGACTCTGTGGGAGATTGAATCTTGACCCCCTCCATTCCACCTATTGAAACCTAAACTTTTGCGACTTGAAAGCTTTATATGGAATCAAAATCCGATTCCAATTCGTTCTGAATCCAGCGTGAAACGCTATGAAAACGGTAAAACGAGGCAAAACGGGCTAGTTAAAAGTGATGATCTCCCTCTCATTTCCCCTCATTAAAAAATGGAGAGAAAATCCGCGCGCCGAATCATAATCAAACGGGCAAACGATTATAATCAGATTCACTTCAATTCCGTACCGCTTCTTTTCTGTTTCTCCAAAAGAAAACGGGTCAAAAAGCGCATCTGGTGGTGGTGGTGTTGTTGTGCTGCCGACGGGACGGGGGAAAACGAAAGAGAGACAAGTGCCCTCTTGAAGCATGATGCCGACCTTTTTGCCGGCTATGAAGATAAAAAAGAGATCTCATCTCTCAAGCTGATTTGATAAAACCAAAAGGAACAACATCTGTGCCCCCGATTCAAAGCACTTTGAATTAGGAGCCGGTGCCCTTTTGTCTTCATAGTTTCCTACTTGTTTTGCTCTTTCCTCGTTTAGTATGCACACACAGGTGATGCGTGGGGGTATTGTTCCGAACCCCTGTATTAGGCGATATACAAACAACCGTTCATATAAGGGAACCTTGCCTCGGTCGTCGCCGACAATATATTGGATTAACTATGTATGACGGGCGAGGTGTGAAAAGTCAAGGGATACGCAGTGAAAGCCCAGCCGGTCGCTACTTTTCCTTTTTGGAAACCTCTCCATGAAACCGTCGAGAATGATTCAGTTCTAGCGCGAAAAGGCTTAATGAATGTGGAATTTGGGGAACATTCCTACGGTAGGCATACATGGACATGTGCTTGCATGAATTATGGCCAGATTAATGGGCAGACGGTTGTAAATAAACTGAGAAGAAGCTGAAGCTGCGGCGGTCTTGCTCTTCATTGGATTATTGAATGATGAATCACGCCTTTGGAACCGAACAGAACAGAACATCAGACTTTGAAACACTTTCTTGCTTTCCAGCGTGCAACTGCAACCAACATGCAAAGAGATGCCGATTTGACTCTGAGCTCTTTAGATTGAGTGGAAATCGGTAAGCATTAAGCATTGAGTCAGGGAACATGGAAGATAACAGCACATTTCAGATCTGGAGGTGTCTGCCTCAACTGCCGTCATAACACCGCCGGAAGAAACTGTCACTTGTGCAAGCCAGGATTCGTCCGCGATACTAGCCTCCCAATGACTCATCGAAAAGCTTGTAAACGTAAGTTCGGGGGATAACCAGCTAGGCAAGAACCCACTTGTCAATCTAGTAGACGGCCGGCGTCGAAAAGTCATTTATCAGGCACCAGGCGGCTTTTCGGGTGTGTTCTTGTTTCTATCTCAACCCCTGGGGACCCATGGCAACATTTGCACCACCCAACCCATATATCTGACCCATTCTTTCCCCTCTTCTTGCTCAAAAAAACACACACCCAAGAGGGCTTTTAAAGGGGACGGATTTGTACAAGTGGGTCACGTCAAGAACCTTTATCTCGGCGGTAGGCAGCATGGCCACCGCAACGACACGACTAATTTCCTGTGGGGACCCGATTCGTCCAATTTGAGCACCCTTCACGAGCACCAATGTTGCGTAATTGAAACACATCTCCTCAAGAGTGACCAGCACTTCTCCTCCCGGTCCCGAATGTATAGCACTTTGCTTCTTCTTCTTCTTCTCCTTCCCGCTGATTTCCTTCCAATTGTTTCTCTCCTGTCATCTGTCCTGCGCATCCTTCAAAACTTTCTAGAATAACTAACGGGGGAAGACGGGGTGGGCCCGTCAGGAGGGAAATCGAATTTTGGGTGGGAAATTGAAATTGAGTGGACTCGAGTGGACGGACGAATGACCACCAGCAGTTAGTTTGTAGTTTCTGTGTTGATTAGATTTGGGGAAACAAGCAAGACAAGGACTGGGAGTTTCGAAAAAAAAACGGACTTTGAGAAAGGTTGGTTTTTTGACCAGACAAGAGGAGGAAAAACTTAAGGGACTGGGTAGCGAACCTCATTTTTTTTCCAATCATATTTAATTTCGCTTCCTGTTCAGTTCCGCAGCTGTTGGCAAATTAACACTCGGAAGAACCTTTCTGCGCTTTATAAAAAAAAAGCAATTTTATCACCCCATCCATCTGCGGACTTCACGCTTCAATACCTTGGTCAGGCTTAATGTGCTATTAGCCAAAACAAATACAAAAGACATGGGAAACAAGGCGCTGTGTCGTCGTCGGAAGAAAGCGCACCCTTTCCGCCACCCCAGGAAAAACGAGGGGGGATCGTTGCCGTCTTTTTTGCCCTTGGCTGGTCAGCGACGCGAAAAGAAGACGATTGCATAATACGTCGCATCATCTCGCACCTCATAATACCTCCCTTACTTTTGGCAATTACCAACCAACAAAGTGCTGCCGAAAATGAAGTGTGTTGTATTCTATTTTCGGAAAAAAAAGAAAAGAAAGGGGAACAACACAAACCAAATAAAACAACCAACATGGTTATCTCGGCTTGTTGCACTTGTCGGATGTACATGTCTACCGTAATCATCTCATCTCTTCCACATCAGTTGCTCTGAAAACTTGTGACTTTCTGCTTCTGCCTCTCAGTGCTCAAGTACAACTAGAGGGGATCAATACATTAATCAAAATATCTCGGAGACTTGCGGACAAATTGCTGTTCGGTGGTGTCTTGATCGAGTCTCCCGGCCCCGGAGCCAGCCTTGCATTCTACCTATCTTCTCATTTGTTTGATAAGATTTATTGAGCTCATAGTGGAGGGATATGTCGCAATAATTTGAAGGGACAACGTTGCCAGTGATTTCGGTTTGATTAGTTTCATTGGAATAGTGTGTAGAGTTGGAGCAACGAATTGAGATTGATCTGAGAGATAAAAGAGATGTGGGAAGGAGGAAGAGCTCTGCGGGGAGACAGGTTACGGAAGAAAACAGAAGGGGTCAGGAGGGGTGAGGGGTTGTAAACGAACATAAACCTTTATGGATATATTGCACAATGGGTGGGTTACTGAGACCTTAAACCATAAAAACCGTTTCTTTTCAGCATGCGGATGTCACCCAGTTGGATCTCTCGGAAAAAGTTGCAACCAATCTTCCGGACAATGCGTCTGCAAACCAGGAGTCACCGGAGCCACCTGTAACCGTTGCGCTAAAGGATACCAGCAGAGTCGTTCCACAGTCACTCCTTGCATTAGTAAGTTTGCCAGGAAACACATGAAACCTGAGACTTGACACCTCTGTTCTCATTGAGTTCGGTTCGCTCAACCGGACACAGCGAATGAATCAAATTACAAACAAATTGAATCGAATCGAATTGAAATGAAATGAATTCCATCTTTTCAGAAATTCCGACAAAAGCTGATTTCATCGGATCATCGACGTCGGAGGAGCAAGGTAAGCAAACAAACATATAGTTAGCCACCGAACACATTGTCCTTGGATGGAGGTTGAGGTGGAGGTGACTATAGGACAAATATTTGGAAGTTTTTTCTTTCAAATCTAATTTCATCTCATTGAAATGAAATGAAATTTCGAGAATGAGAACGTCATGAGAAACTGAAAAAGAACGCATTTTTGATGACGATGATTTTGCAGATCAATGTCAGAAGTGTCGAATTGTGCCAAAGAGACTTAACCAGAAGAAGTTCTGCAAGAGAGATCATGCCGCTCAGATGGTGGTTGTCAGCCGTGAAATGGAAGATGGATGGGCCAAGTACAAGATTGTCATCGAGTCGGTGTTCAAACGCGGCACTGAAAACCTGCAACGTGGCGAAACATCGCTCTGGATCTCCCCTCAAGGTGTCATTTGCAAGTGTCCGAAGCTCCGCGTCGGTCGTCGTTATCTCCTCCTTGGTGAGTTCGTTCATTACACAACCCATTCCATTCCACATCACTTCAATTGTCTTTTTCTCTTGTCTGACTGAGTTGAGTCCACTAACGTGTCCATTCTGTGTTTTCCGCGGAGAAAAGGGAGGAGAGGATAGGAAAGATAGTTAGTGCCAATGATAAATGCGCCAAAAATGCTAATTAGGCCGTCGTTGCCGCCTCGGCGAGAAAAGACGAGAAGGGGAAGAAGGGGAAGAAGGGGGTGAAGTGTGAAATGTGACAGGATGGATTAGTAGCGGAACAAAAGGGACACACAGAAAGCGCTAATCTGATATCTGAATGTTACAGGCAAAAATGATTCGGATCACGAGCGGGACGGACTTATGGTCAATTCACAAACCGTTTTGGTGGAATGGGAAGATGATATTATGGATAAGGTAGACTCAGGGATCAAAAGAGAAGAAATCTAATGAAGTGTTTCCAGGTGCTCCGCTTCTCAAAGAAAGACAAACTTGGACAATGCCCTCAACCTTCGTCACACAGATACTGATTCTAATAATTTCTCATATTAACTTTGATTTCACTCTCTTGTTCCAATACTTTAACTTCCACTTCTTCACCACAACCAATCTCTGAATCCGTGTGACCCTGATCCAATCTAGTTTTGTCTCTTACTAACAAGTAACCTTTTCCGTCCTTCTCCCTTAACAGCCATATCAAGCTGTTCCACTAATATTGTCCCTTCCATTCTTTTCGCCTCCCTCCAAATTGTTCAACTGGGTACTGTAGCAGTCAGTACCTCTAATGTTGCTTTAACTTTATTTCGTTCTTTATTTTTGTTTTTAATTCCCTCGGACATGACTCCTCTTATATTCCACTCCACTCTCAAAACCTACCGAATCCTTCTCCTACACTCAGTTTATGGTTGTGAATGTTATTTTCTTTCTCTTTCTCCCCATTTTTCCCATTTAGACCCCCCTTCCACGTGAAATTTGACTTTTAAGACAACTTGTGTCATTTTTCTTCTATTTGACCCTTTTGAGCCAGTACAAAACAAAATTAAATAAAGTTATAATTAATCTTCATACTGTTTTCTATGTCATTATCATGTTCCTTCCCAAAAACGGGTAGAAATGGATATCTGCCGAATCGGGTAACAGGTGCAAGTCGAGTGGCTCATAAAACTCTTGAGATTTGCATAATTCAGCACGTGTCTCCGCTTCCAGCGACTAATCCGTTACCATTTGACACCGGCAGACAACCACCTGATAGTGTTTACTCATTAGGGCATGATGAAGGAATCTACAAGTGTCAGCTGCATAGATTCAAACCAAATACCATAATGAGAAAGAACAATAGGGATGGATAGGGACCATGGTTTTTGAGAAGTGTTATGGTTGGTTGCGAAACGTCGTGGCAAACTACAAAAACTGTTTTTGATACCACTTGTGACCACATTTGTCTTTCTTCTCGCTACTGACATTGTTTTCTTCTCCAAGTTCCATTAATTGGTTTCTGAGACCATCTCACAAGGTTTTTGATCACCTGATCAGTTTCCAAGAAGGAAAAGAAAAAAACACAACTACTTTCTCCGCCAAATTGGGGTATCTACATGCACTTTTCTCCGTTTTTTCATTACCTAAAACAGAGCAGGCCACCGTGCCTGGCACGAGCGCCACCCTGAAAGCCAAGCGGCACAATTCAATTTTCTCTGATAACATTTTTTGCGCACAAGCCTTTCCACTTGGACATATACATGCCTTTTTTTCAATTGGAATGAATGGACCTTGTGGTTGTACAAATTATTCCCCGGTTGGTTGGCTCGAGCGGGGAGAGATTTTGATAAATGAGAAATGGGAAGTTTGGCGGGCTGAACGATGTGTCAGCGAGCAAAAAAGAAAAGAATTATGCACGGGGGTCTTCTTTTCTGTCGATCACCACCCTAGAGTACTACTTTTTCATTGTGATGGGGATGGCCATTCGAAATGTGCCCTTCGGGAACCGCATTGTGCAAGTGTGAAGTGAAGTTTTCGAAAATTTGAATATGAATGGAAAAGAGGGAATGTGAACTTTGACGAGCAAAACGGAATGGAAAGGAAAGGACAAATGTAAATGGATCACTCAAAAATTCAGAGAAAAAACGTTAAAATGAAGTGATATGTTTATTGCGCACTTTTCATACTGAACACCACCAAATCTATCACACAAATCATTTCTTATTGTAATGCTGGTCACGGTGACGAGAAGGTGATGGCGTTCTCTGCCTCTTGGAAGTATTCGTTTCAAAGCAGACGTCAAAATCAAGAAAATATTCCGGACAGTTGTCAGCAATGTACTTGTACATGAAATAGACGCATCGCTCGGTGTCACATTTTCGAATCTCTGGACCTATTTCTTGGGAATCGTATTTTGGAAGGTGTTTGTCGACACAATACGCAGCCCAATCACGAACAAATTGAGCCTAAAGAAAATAGATTTTTTTTTCCAAATCTTCTTGAAGTTTTTCATGAATGTAACTATTTTCAAGGTTGATAAGCAGTGATAGCCTTGAGAAAGACCAAACGGCCGCAACCACACCATAAACTACGTTGATTAAAAAGAAAAAAGAAACTTGAGACACTTACATGTCGGAAATCTTCATATAGCGCTGGATGGCAGAATGCCACGACTGACGATAGGATAACCAGTTGATAAAGGTTCATTTCGTAACCTAGAACCCAATTTGACCTGCAATTTGGTCAGTGAAACAGTGGAATTACACGTAAGTGAATCTCGAAACGAAAGGAAAGCGCCTGGCAAGAGAGAAGATCGAAATAACCGAGTATGGTATGGCGGAATGGAATCAATCATCTCGAAAAGAACGAAAAAAGTGACAGCTGAACGGTTTTCGGCATGCCAACCAACCGCCACAACCCCCACCAAGATCTCGACTGTCCGTGTCAGAACGAAAAGGAAAAGGAGAAAGGAAAAGAAGGAAAAAGACAGTTGGGGACAGGTGGGTAATTATCTCGAAGGAAAATCTAATATGTACCATCTTAAAAAGCGAGTCGTGCCGTGCCTTGCCTTGCCTTATGTTGTTTTGTCTTGTTTTTTAGGCCGTTTGTCTTCTTTTTCACTATAAAGAAAATAACGTGTTCCGTGTTCCATCATTTTCAGTTCTTCATTTTTATGTATTTGCTAAGATTGAAACTTTTAAGTATGCAATACTACTCGATGAACAACTTTGTACCAAGAAACCCCAGCCAAAAAAAGAGAAATCTGTTGGCGGCCGACAGTTTGACGCTTAAATGAGGCTTTGTTACACTTCGAGGTGGCGGGGAGATAAATAGGTAGGTCAATCGTGCCACCTGTTTTAAATCGGTTTGTTTTGAAGTTGATTTGAAGCTGGGTTTCCCTCTTCTGCCGTTGAGCAAGTATGAATCATAACGTCATCAAAACGCGGCTTCTGGAAGGAAAACAATACAAACAAATATCATCATTGCCTTTCTCCGCTTCGTCTTCTGTTTCAGATGAGTCATTCATCAGAATTTCTCTTCTGGAAACAAGAACAGCGTCTTGCCTGTCCTGACTACCGTCATACTTTCCGCCGGGAATACTTTTCCTTGATTTTTCCGTTCTCAACGTCTTCATTCCCATGCCAAAATGCTCAACTGGCATGAGCTCCAAATGCTCGTGATCTTCCAAGTCGCCATGGTGTTCATGGTGCAGAACGTGTTCCAAATCTACTCAACGTTCAGTCAACAGCTTCCATCCACTGATCCGTACGTAGTTGAAGCAAAAAACCTTCGAACAACTGATTTTTATCGATTTGTAAGTTTTTTTTTGCAAAATTTAAATTAAAACTTTGTTTCAGGCAACTGAAGACAACTTTTACTCAACTCACGCTGAATGGCTCACAGATAACAAGGATGTGACGGTGATTTGGTGGGAAAATGTGATAGCAATTCAACAAGTCGGAATATTTATCGGATCCATTCTTTTTGGGTATATATCGGATCATTTTGGCCGGAAAACTGTGTGTCAGTACAGTCTAGTGTTCTCCAGTGGTGTTCTTCTGGTGGAAGGTATGAAATGAGTTGAATTCCTGTAAAATGGCATTAGGTTTTCTTTCCTCTCCACTTCTCATTGCTATTTGCCGGTTCATCATTGGAACTCAAACCGGGGCAATCATTGTAGTGTCATGGAGTCTTACAACTGAACTTATCTCTCCAAGAACTCGATTCTTAGCCAGAGCGTTTTCAAATTGGGTTTAATAACTATCGTCACTAATTTCTCATAATTTTTCTCATTCAGCCCACCGGAAAATTCATTCTAGCTCTTATCTGCTATTTCTCACGTAATTGGCGTATTTCTCTTCACGCTTGTGCTGGTTTCGCATTGTTTGGAGCATTACTCTACATATTTTTGGTACCTGAAAGCCCTACCTATCTGCAGTGTCATGTATAGATCAAAATCACCTAGAACAGCAAGTTTAACATTTATTCAGGGAAAACGAGAAGAGGCTCATACAATTGTTGCTGATGTATTTAGAAAATCCAAAGGAAAATGTGTTATTATACTTCCAAATGGAATACGGTCAAAACCATTGACACTTCGACAAATTTGGAGAAAGGAAAAGTACCGGAACGTCATCATATTATTTGGAGCCATCTGGGTTATGACAAACTTCACAGCAACCATGTTGGATTTCTCAGAAATTGTCATTTTCCAGAACAACCTCATGTACAGTCAGATGATTCTTGCTGGTGTTCCTGCTCTATGCAAAATGGTTAATTCCACTTGGTTTTGGATGACACAACACATTTTTTTTTAATTTTCAGTTTCTCGGTTTGATAGAAATCTACCTTGGCATCATCAGCCGTCGTAATTTACACTTAATGTCTGTTTTTATAAACGGAGTGACCATGTGTGCTTCTGGTCTTTTTGTTTATTTTGATCTACGCAAAGACTACCCAGCACTATATGTTGTGACGTTTGTTATTGGTTACGCATCGATTGAATTCATCTGGGATGCCTGTTATTTGTAAGTATGTAGAACATTGAAATTAAAAAACAAAGAAGAAAAAAAAGGAACTGAAGAGAGTGGGATTCGAACCCACGCCCCCGAAGGGACTGGTGCCTTAAACCAGCGCCTTAGACCGCTCGGCCATCTCTCCACATGAATCTGTGAGAGCGGAGAGTAGTGAAAAGAGACACGAGTGTCGCACTCTCGACAAGAACAAGTGGAGTGTAATGTAATGGACGCAGTGAAATGTTTGCAGGTGTGTGGTGGAACAAGTTCCAACAGAAGTACGAGGAACAATCAGTGGAGCATGCTCGTTTCTTTCTAGATTATCTGGAATCGTCGCATCCAAAATGGTATTCCACCTACAAAATTGAGTTTTCACACTTTTTCCAGACAATCGTCAAAAGACAATGGGAACCAGCACCTTTATTCATTGCATTTATCGCGGCAATCATCCATTTCATAATTGCGTTCTTTTTCCTAAACGAGAGCAAAGACGCTAATTTGGGAGAAGTTAGACAAGAAGGCTTCATTCATTTATATTACGTTCTTGCAGATTGGATTCACACTTCGAAGAATCAGCAGAAAATTTACCAACAAAATCAACCAGATTCGAAATTTCACAAAAAGAGAAAAAAGACCATCGGAAATGAGCATTCCTCCAGTGGTTGTCATTGAACGTTCAGATCCAAAGAATCCTGTTCTTACTATGATTCCTGATAGTAATACTGAATAGAAAAAAACAAATGGTTTTTTTACGGAATTTCAGTTGTTTTTATTCATTTTTTGCTTTTGTTTCCATATGATAATCTTGAAAAATATGTATAGTTACAATGAAATTGTATTTGTTTGATAGAGTATATCTCTTCCTCGCGTTCCCTCTTTTCTGTCGGTTGTGTGCGCCCATTTGGTGAATTTGTCCCACCTTTTGCCGTTCTTTTCTGATATATTCGCTTAGTGGAGTATGTCTGCCATTCAGTCGGTTTGGTCACAATTGTAAACCACCTCATCGAGGTCCGTATTTCCTTTTGGTTGCGAGGACAATATTTTTACCGTGCAATTCTACCCATTCGGTTCATTTTCCCAATTGAGCGCTGCCGTTCTCCCCAGCCTGAATGCGGCGAAGCCGCAGGTCCAGGCTGATTCGATATATTTGACCAAAAAACCCTCACGCCAGAGACGCAGAAAACGGTCGTTCGAATGTTTTCTATGCGTACATACCTATTGCGCAAAAGTAACCGTTCGGCCGGGTATTCGTCATGTTATCTTTGTCTAGGTATTGTTACTTCATAACATCTACTCAGAGATAACAGAGCAATTGTTATCTAAAACGCAGCGAATATTATACCGTTTGTTTTATCATGGTTAAAAAAAAATTACAAGTTTTTTTCATCCAAGTTTTTTTTCAAATTATGAATCATTCCTTGTTTTCTTTTTTTTAACTCTTGAAAAATCGATAAACATTATCAGATAACTGATTGTGACGCATTTTCTCTCTTGCTAAGACTAAAATTGTTTTTCCTACTGCTGCCGCTTTCGAAAGAGTCGCATTGTGTTTCTCTCTGTTTCTCTGCGTTTTTGACCATTTTTCCAAAAATTTTCCGTATTTCCTTCCATTTTCTTTATTAGTCAAAACACATAGCTTTATTTAAGAAAACGTTTTAGGCAAACTTCTAGTTATTTGATTGTGGAAACCAAATTTCCCTTGAAAACACCTGATTTGTTTTCCGTTTGGGTGCTGACGTTACTCTTGCTATTCTCTCGTTCTCTATCTCTCTTTTCTCTACTACGGTTCCATTTCTTTCTAATTCATCTCACTCTCTATTCTCAGGTGTCTGTCACTGAAATTCTAAATTCTAAACATGAGCAGCAAAAACTGCGGAAAAAACCTTCATACTTGCCAATGGGAACGTGATGTGAGTCTTTCTGGCAAATTTTCCAAAATCATTGAAAAACTTCAGATTTTCCTCGTCCTCATGATCATTTTCTTCCTTCTGAACGTTGGCCAGGTTGCCTTCATCCACCGCGCCAAGATCTTCCGTGTTCTTCGCCGTGGCGCCGATAGAATCCCAGATGATGACGTGGAGCCGATCATTGGCATTCGGGATTGATCAAGGTCAGTTTTTTTAGAACTTTGAAATGTTTTTCTGCTCTTCTAAAAAATTAGAGCGTGATTAACTCACTCGTCACTGATAACGGTTCAAATTAACACGACGGTGAGAAAAATGACAAGAATGTAGCGGTTTTCGCAAATAAACAAGTTTAAAGAAAAAAAAAACAAAAATCCGCCCACCAATCCATCCTGCGATTTTCAAAAATCAAAGCACATCATCTTTTTGATCCGTTCAATGATCGAAATGCTTAATCAAAATGTGTCCGCTTGATATTACTTTTTCTTACAGCACACAGACAGTCTGGACCAGCGACTCTGATATTGCAACCGCCCCCCTCTCACGCCCTCTCATCATTCCAATAATCTTCTCTTCTCTTCAAAAAGGACATCTGGAACCAGAAAGTTGCCCTATTCGTGTTTGCAGACCTTTTGCTCTCGTCCTCTTTTTGTATTCTTAATAAACAGTCCGTGTTCTTTACTGCAAATGACATTTGATTGGCATGCCCTGTGCACATAGGTGTAGGTCAACTTTCGCTTTGGCTCGGTTGGAGATCAACAAGAATTTTTGGGGCGTTTTGATTGTCCATCGCATTAAGAACAATGCACTGAGAGATTGTAAATAATACCAACACAGACACCAAGTTCTCTGCCTTTCGGTGGGAAATTTTGATGTATATGATATGAATGCAAGACTTTGTGTTTCTTTTCTTTTCTTTTCTTTTTTTTTCTTCTTCTTCTTCTGATTGTGAGTCTCACACTTTTTTTTTCTATTTTTTCCCTATTTCTAGTTGAGCCAAGACAAAAATCAAAGCTGATAGTTCTTCTAGTTTTTAGTTTCTTCTTTCCCTTTGCTTTCAAATTCTTTCTTAAAAACAAAAACTCACTGATCCAGTGCTCATCGCCATCATTACCCAACCAAACTGACTCGACTCGGCTCATGCTCGGCTCATACATTCTTCATTGTCAGGTCTGGAGCATGAGAAATGATATCACTATAAACGTTTGATTCCCAGTCATTGCAGTGCGCGAGAAGCTTTTGAGAAAACACACCACAGGGGAAAAGAAAATCGGAGATTATTTACGTAGGGAGAGCATAGTCGCCACCCCGATTATGACCTGTCTGTTCCCGCACTTCTCCTCCTCCTCCTACTCCTCCTCCGCCTACTCCTCCGCAAAAAAGTGATAACTCAAGTCATCCGGTAATTTGATGACTTGACTTCCAGTTGGTCTGAAGACGTAACTGAACATCCATTACATAAGGGGCAGAGAGTCAGTTGAGCCGCGGCAGCGAGTTCGCAACTAAAATAGTTTATCAACATATCACCCTCATAAAAATTAGCGATAAGGAGGGAGTGTGGTGTGGTGGAGTGGCGAAAAATGTTTTCTTGTCTATTTTTATTCCCCTACTGATTCCGTTTTAGACTCAAAAAGCAAAGAAAAAAAACCACGCCAAAAAGAGGGAAATTAGAAATTAGAAATCAAATTATTTTTAGGAATTCCTTCATTTCCGCGTTCTAATCCAGAATTTCAATGATATGACGACCCTCATGACGTTCTTTTTGGTATGTCATTCATTCGAAAAAAAATAAATATTTCCCAAACTAAGCTGACTAGCCAAACATACCAGTCACCTGAATGGGCACAGTGCGTACTATAGTAGTGCGAAGCATTGGTCGTCGTCATTTGCTATCATTTGTTATTCCCTACATTATGGCTCCGTTCTTTCTTTCTCTCTTCCTTTTCACCCCTTCCCCCCTGGTTTTCCTTCCGTTTCATCATGATCTCTTGATCTTTGCCTTGCAAACTAATTTTAGAAAAGAAAAACCAAACCCAAAAAGTTTTTACAAATAAGAAGAAGAAGAAGATAAAAGTGAAATAAAGAATGTATTTTTATTTTCAAACCAGGCTATGCTATGGGTATAATCCCGACAAGACTGATAAATATTTGTCAGTCAGTTGCCTTGGCCAGATAGATCCGAGGAAGCAATTCAAAATAAGGAATAGGGAATCCATATACATACGAATTCCTCTTTTCTTTTCTGTCTTTACTTCATTTTTCCTTTTTTCTTTTTTTTCCCCCCTTTCTCCCATTTTTTCGCATCTCCTGATCCATTCCTCAACAGGACTTTGAACCGGATAGAACCATTCCTTCACAATCAGGCTCCCATGCTTCAATTAACAAAAAACCTCTGTTTTTTGTAAGCGGCGCCGCTCCGCTTCAACGTTTAACGCACTATTTTTTGGCCGTTCTGCACATCCTCTGATTATCACATTCCATCATGAAGGGTATAAAGTGGAAGGAAGGGGGATGTGCTGCTTTTATCTAATAGTTTTACACTTTTTGGCAGATACAGCTTTCCGAATGCCGCTGGTAGACAGTTTTGTAAGGGTCGAGTCATATACTGGTCAATATCTGCAAAGCATGTATCTCCGAAATGTGTTCAGATGTTTGAACTTTTATCAACCGCAAAAAACGGATAATTACGTAGTATCCCAAGGCGCCAATTGTTATTTCAATCTGTTTATAACTTGCGTTGGTTACCTCACAGTTTTCGAGCCACGACCTGCTCAATTCGTACAATCGGCGTTCAATTTCCCGTAGGTATGTTCATTATCATAAAATCCGCTCGCACATCCCAATTATCCCCTCGCCCGTCGTCTCGTTGTCTTGTTTTTCCGTCAACTACAAAGCCTCTCTGCGTCCCTCACGTGCATATCAATAGATATCTGACTAGCAATAACAAAAATCGTCGAAGAACAACTGAGAATCTGTATAGTTGACGTGAAGACGGACGCTACCTGAGTCATAGTCCGGGTACCGGTATTCCTTCCGCCTATTTTTCGATTTCCACGCGATTTTTTTTTTGGGGGAGTGACCTTTGAACAAACATGACTCATGTTGACGAATTGTCCTTTTTCGGAGTTTAGTTTAGGAGTTCTAAACTTTTTATGGAAAACGAGAAAAGAAACTTTTATGTAAGTTGAGAAAAAAAACTTTTATTGTCGGAAACCGGTTTTCTTCCTGAAAATCGTATTTTTTTGTTCAAATTTTTCGGTTGATGATCATTTGATCTCTAGCTGTTCAGGCACATTCAGTTGGGCAGATGGTTCCGAATGGCTATCCGATTACAGTTTGGTATTTTCTAAGCGCACAGTTTCGCGCGCAAAGCTAATGATTTATGGCTACAGACGTTGCCGGCATATCTTTGGCAAGTTTTGCGAGTTATCCGTGGGGAAGCAGCTGGAGAGTAGAAAGTTACGTGTTCTTATAACTTTTCTGTTTTTAAGAGCTATTCTGGTGCATTTTCCGTGGGAAAAAGGTAATTTTTTTTTTTTTTTCAATTTTTTTTGGCCTTATCTGAGACAATGTTTTTTTCTGTGAAAAAGTGTAGATTTTATCAACTTTTAGCTCTCCAAAATGGAAATTGAACCTTTTCCGGTCACCGGAACTTCTGATTCAGTCATGCAAACGGAACATATCTTAAAATCCTTAAGACCTTTCAAAGATCAAGGGGTCGCTCGTCACTCACTCTTTTTTTTCTACTTTTTTGATGTTGAAAATTTGAATTTCAAAATTTCGAAATACTTGGTGACACCTGGTACCCATTGAATGGGGACGACTAGGACATGTTCTTTTCCCATGCACTTGTGAGAGAACCTATTAGATTTTATTAAAATCGTTCAAAGTGCAAGTGCGAGGGACAATACCCTGTGCCATATCAAAACATTTTTTTTGTTCGAAATGTTGCACTTTGAATGGTGTGAACCTCAACAAATTCTAGAGTATGAAAACTGAAGGGTCTAGTTTTTGAAGAGAGGAGGGATGAGAAATAGATACGGCAGCGACCATCTTAACTGAAGGAAAACATGAATTTTTGAAATAAAAAACTACCTCTGGAATCCCAAAGAAACGGTAATTTTTGAACTGTTTTCTGAATTCGGAATGGAGATTGAAAATAAAGCTGTCATACTTGTTTTTACTTGCTTTAATTCATATTGTTTTCGAAGTTTAAAAAAAATTGACAATGCTTGCCAGAGTTTCGTTATCAAGAGAAATTTCGCTTTTCCATTTTCAGCTTTTCCATCGTCTCTCTGTGCAGTAACTGTAATCCTTCCCATCCTCCTCTCAGATATGACCTTTATCATCCAAAAAAGATGGCAAGAAAAAGAGAAGAGAACGAAGCACAAAACGGGCGGAGTCTGCGCACTGTTGTCTGTCGACCCGCCCCTCCTCATCAACCCTCACTCATTCATCTCATCATCGACACTTAGTGATCGACCACTTCTTCCTCACCTTTTCTTCGGGACCAAAGACAGTCGAGGCTCCGTCGGTTTTCAGGCTAGTTTGATTATAGCTAGGGACTAGGACACCGGGATCAGGCATAGTTTCGGGAATGGTTAGGAAAGCTAAGGATAGATATTATAGGGATAGGAACTCGGGTGGTAGGGTGAGCTGAGAGACAAGGAATGCTCGGTTGGTCAAACTGATTACAGCTGTAACTGAGCAACGCTAGAAGAATTCCGCCGTCATCGCGCGCGGCTTGGAAATTTTCACGTTTTCATAATTTTTTCTTGTTTTTTTTTCAGAATATTATTAGAGCCAAGAAGGAAATTTTTCGAATCTCCCAGCAACCCTTTTGAGAGCATTTTCATACATACAGTTCCGCACAAAAATTTTCAATTTCTCGCGAATAGCTTTCAAAATTCATGCGAGCATGTTGCCACGTGGATCCTAGTTCTTCCTTTTGCGATTTTCAAATTTCCAGTCCAGAAAACTTTGAAAATCAGGATTTGCACCTTCAGTCCAGTGTCTTCTCTAACCTCTGATATAGAATCGTCAACATGTTTTGATTCTGATTAGAATAAGCAGATCCAATCGAATTCCCACGAGGTGTCACATTCGGAAACTGCAAAACGTTTGTCAACAACTTTTGTTCAAACTGTTTCTCTCTTTTCGACATACTTTCTTTTCGTTTTGGGAGTGGAAAACAATTCCGGAACGGTCTACGGTGCTAGGTCCCAAATATTTTGATAGATCTAACCCTTAGGGAGGTTCTTGTACTACGCGGAAGACTTGGAATCGTACCTAAGCTGTATTGTCTGTGACGACGCGGTGTTTTTGGAATTGTAGCTTCCAGCAATGTACTTCTGTTTTCTACTGGAGTATCAGTGCTAAACTGAAATACCATTTGCACTTGATTAGAATTGATAATCAATTCTAATCAAATCAGAACACATATGCATTGATTGCGCGGTAGAAATTCAAAATTGTCTACATATGTATATAGTTCAAATTGAAGTTCGCTGGTTTTTTGCTGCTATGATATTTTGAAAAGCCGCGTCGCGACCGCACCGCTTGGGTTGGGTTTCATTGAAAAATTATGGATGCTAGTCTCGATTTTTTTTACAAAAGTGCATCGCAAGTGGAAATATTGTGTCAACAAGTTGTAGACTGTTTAAATGCACGGCGACCGAAGAAAAAGGTCATTTTTTCATCGCTGCAAGACCCACGTGCCGTCTACGTCATCCAGCTGAATATCAGCTGCAGTGTCCTCTATGTCGGAAAGCAAAGGACTGCTTAAAGGCTCATATATGCTTTTTCGACTTTTTTTTTGAATACCAGCTGTTCAAAAGGACACCCTCATTCTTAGATGGGTGGGGAATGAAGCCACTCTTTCGGTCTTCAGAATGAACTGGATTTCTATAGATTAGTCTGGGAATGGGGAATAAGGGATTCCCTGTGTTCGGTCGCCTAGCCTAATCGCCTAATCCAAACCAAATATGACGGAATGAGCTGATAATCCCATGTTTTGCTTCCGAGTTGTGACACTTTAACACCTGTTCGAAGAATCAGCCCATTCTCCTTTTCTTCCTTCATTTACTTCCGTTATTCCAAATTTTCAAGTATGAGTGAATGAACTTTCGATCTCCAAGACATCTTGACTAGTTGAAATAGTGATGTGATCATCTCCGTAATTCAACACCTGATGTCTGTCCAAAATGGTTTCCTTTCCCCTTGGGAACCCGCACACATCTCCGCCTTGCCTCGTTTCTATAGAAAAGGAAGAAACAATTAGTGCGCGCTTCCGATGGATAGTGTCTATTATTGACGTAGAGTCTGATGCTGCTCCTCCTCCGCATTTCCACTTGTGGTTTGATTTCTCCATGTTTGGTCAATTGCGAACGAAAACAGACAAAAAAAAGCAAAAAAGCTTTTCGACAGTTGACGACGGACAACAGTTTTCGTTTCCAAAAATGGGAAAAACCGATGCTTTTCGATCGAGTGACGTTTTGCTGTTTTTTTGTTGTTTTTTGTTCCCGGAACAAAAATAGTCTCTTCAATTCTTCAGCTTCAGCCAAACAGACAATGAGATTCAATTTTTTGAATAGAATCTTTGAAAAAATCAGAAAAAAATGAATAGGAGGAGAAGAGCAGAGGAGCAGAACATACAAATATCTTATTCTCATTTTTTCCACCTCTCATCTCTAATTCCGACCGACCCCAGAATATCATAAATGCTCACTTTTTCATGACCGACCCGACCCGTTCAGAAACAGCAGTTCAGTTGAATTATTCCAAATAAAAGAAACTTGAATAGAAGCCCTTTTCCGGTGCCAAATGAGTCATTTCAGTCGGGTTGGATAGTCCAAGGTTGCTTCAAGAAAAACCTCAGTTTTTGCCACCACTCGGCCTCAATTCAATCGAATCGCTCCCTTGTCCCCTCCCCCCCTTCCCACAGCTTTTAATTGGCCGTGAAAATACTATTTACATAATCTAGACCATCGTCGTCATCTTCTTCTCCACATCTCATTTCCTCTTAAACACACTCACCTTCTACTTATTTTTTCTCATACTAGTCATACTCTTTGAAATTTTCCTTGAATTTCCTGTCTTAATGAGCTAAGCTCAACTCCAAAATGTTTATCTTGGAAAATGAACCTCCGCTTCGTGAAACTTGATATTCTTCCCTTCCCACTTTTAGAAATTCGTTCGCCTTACTTTTAGAAATGCATATTTTTTAGATTTTTCTCCAACTTGCAAATTATTGCTCAACTGTTAAACTTTACCATCTTCTGGACCTCAAGGTCCTCAAATAATCAACAACCATGAGTAAGATTCAAAACAATTTGGGGCAAAAAATTTCAATTGTTGTTTAATTTTAGGACGTGCCAGAATGTCCATCTTCATCGTCTCCTTGTTGCTGGCGTCGGCACTTCTGGGTGTAACCGAACAACGTAAGCGCATAGCATAAAAACCAAACATCCAGAGCTAGAAAAGAAATAATGCAATATCTGAGTGACATGAATACATCCGGCAGCCAAAGCACTTTGCAAACAAATTCTCTTTCTCTCTTTTGTCTGTCCTTGGATTTGTCTCATTGGCTGCTATAGTGGTAGTTGTAGGATTAGAAATTTCGTTCGGAAAACGTCATTTTCTTTGTTCTTTTCGTTTGCGGTCGAATTTGACTTTTTAAAAGTAGTACTGGTAGTAACAGTAGTGGAATTCAAAAGAAAAAACCAGTGTTTGAAGTTCTTTGATTTTGATTTGTTCAAAACTTCCTTCTTACAGGGAAATTTCCTCAAAAAACCAGGTTCAGATTTTAGAAAAACTGAAACTTTTCAGAGGATGTTCACAACCCAGACAACCGTGAACTGACCGAACAGCTTCTCGAAGGAGACGCTGACACCTCGACCGATCAGCCACTGGCTCCCGTGGAAAAGGAACTCGAAGGGAACGGCACAGAATTGATGGAGAGGTCAGTGACATATGTTTCGTGTGGCGCATCATTAGCAAGCAAGATGTGCCTTCCTTCTCCATCTCCTCGCGCGCCGGGGGTCGACCTTTCTTTTTGATAGATACAGCTGCTGCATTGGACCGCCCCGGAATACCCGACAACCACCCGTCGCGCACCCCAATTCCCACCCTGCACCTCTTTCCACATATTTCTACATTTCATTCCAGTTCAATTCCTATTTTGAACAAAATTCCCAAAAAACCCCACGTACGACATGTTTCCTGTTTCCTCGAGACATTTGTCAACTTGTCTCATCTCATTTTTCTTCATTTTTTATGTAGAAAAATGAGAAGAGTAGGTGGAATGAATAAATTGGCTTGCTGCCTACCCGCTGCTGAGACCTTGGAATATTTTTTTTTCCAGAATTTCTCACACCTTCCCGTTTCTTTCTTTCCAGCCGTGGGAACTCTTGAATAGAAAAAAACAAAGAACCGGAAAACAATTAGACCGCTCTCTTTACTCTACTCTACCCACTTTAATCTAGCCCCTAAATCTTTCTTTTTCTTCGTTCTCGTCTCATTTCTTCTTGCTTTCTACTTTTTTTTCAAAACTAGACGACAGAAATGAGAAAAATGGGCCAAAAACGCGCTGGTGGTGCTCGTCTAACACGTGCGAATCATGTGTCGGCCTTCGGCCCCTTCCTTCCTTCCTCCCCCAGTTTTTTTTGCTTGAATTGCTTCGCATCCGTATTCTATATTCCATATTCTATATTATGTTTCCTAAGCACAAACACTTAGGCGACCTTGCCAATGACCCATGAATCTTTCAACTAGTCTAGACCACCGAAACATGGAAACAATGCAAATGGAACAGATCATTTACCATTAAAACAGAGCTGAGCTCCACTTTAGTGTCCAAAAACGTTGCGCGGCGTAGAATTTGAACAATAGAGAAGGAAACCCGAGAGCTCTTCAGCTGTTTGTGTGTTGTGAATGGCGTCGTAAAGAGAGCATGTGAACCTTCTGCTTCCTGCTAGAAAATTGAGTCCATACCACCAACCAACAGCTGAAACATGAATCTTTTTCACGCACGCGCTTGTGCACCTTCTTCCTCTCCTTCAATGTTTAATTCACCAAAAATCAACAAGAACTTCTTTTTCGGCTGCTATCTATCTATCTTCCTATCTATCATATTTTTGTTTATTTTCTTTTGTCAGTTGTCATTTGTCATCTGATTACCAAAACTCACACACAATAGCTAAACGTTCTGCTTATGCTTGCTCACTTAATTCTCGTAGTTTTCCAATTCTCGCGTTTTTTGTCCCGCTTCATATCTATTATTACTACTGAATACGCCGCTTTTTCCTCTCCCCGTTCGCTTGTTTTCCTAGTTTTCTTTCGCTTCATTTCACATGTTGTTCCATTTGCCGTCTTGCCACATCTCGGCTGTCACCTATGCATTCTCTTCATTTTTTGTTCGCAACGACTACTCAACTTTTGAGAATTCCCACTTCCTTTTCATATCGCAGCCGTTGCCGGGTTACGTAGCGGCCAGACTGCTCAAAACATCCTGATTAGCAGGAATGCCGGAAGGAAATCATAATAATAATAACAATAATATTTACTACATGCGGCTATAGATACGAATCAAAGCGACCCGAGACCACTTTTCAACCAAAGAGAACAAAAATCTAATGACTAACATTTCAAACACAGTTCTTTTTTTCAGCATGGATGAGGAAGGAGAATGGGTTCAACATGCGCCACCGGAGGAGATCGAGGAGGCCAAGCACTTGCTCGACAAGGCTCATGCTGACTTCTCGCTCACCTACAAACCACTGATGTTCGTCTGCCTAATCATGTTTGTCACTTTCATCAAGCCAAGTAAGCCAGCCATACCTATGTTGAACATTTTTCAGTTCCGATAATTTTTCAGCCCTTCACTTCCGAATCATCAGAAAGCTGCCAGAGTCCGTTGTCCTCATGATCTACGGAGTCATTGCTGCTTTCTTCGTCAAATACGTCCTCCAAACCGATCCGGGACAACTTGACTCCTACTTGTTCTTCATGATTCTCCTGCCCGCAATTGTCATTGATGCTGGACTTTCGATGCAGAAAAAGGACTTCTTCCAAGCTCTGCCGAAGATCACGCTCTTTGCCGTGTTTGGAACAGTCATCCACTCTGTCCTTCTCGCTGTCTGTCTCTACACCTTCGAAAGATTCTTTGCGTTCACCCCTGGATTTCTTCATTTGCTGGTCTACTCCACCCTCATCAGTGCAGTTGATCCAGTGTCAGTTCTCAGCACTTTCAACGAACTTGATGTCAAGAGAAGTCTTTACACTCTGGTTTTTGGAGAATCTCTGCTCAACGATGCTGTGACCATTGTGCTGTACCGTACAACCATCGATGTCATCAAAAACACGGACGTGTCCGATGCCGAACTCACAGTTCTCGGCGTCGTTGGCACTTCCTGTTACCGCTTCATAGTCGTCTGCTCAATGGGAATCACAATTGGATTGGTTTTGGGATTGATCGGAGTATTCATCATGAAGTACGTTAAAAAAAAGTGTTCCTAACAACTCTAATTTTCTGAAATTCAGGAGATTTGTCGGACATCAAATGAGTCAGCCAGTCTACCAACTCTGCTTCCCATACTTTTGCTACCTGCTCGCAGAAACTGGTCACTACTCTGGAATCCTTGCTTCAATCACTTGCGCCGCCATCATGTCCTTCTATATGTCAGCCAATGTCTGCGTTGAAATGGAATTCGCAGCTTTCACATTCTCAAAGACTGGATCATCACTGTCAGTTATACAGCATTTCGGATCTGTGTTCTTAATGTGGACATTTTCAGCAGCGAGTCGTGCATCTTCTTTTACCTGGGAGTCTCCATTGTCAGTTTCCACCACGCCTTCGACCCTTGGTTCATCCTCACTACTGTCTTCCCGTGCTACTTTTTCCGATTTGCTAGTAAGAATTTCAGGGGATCTTGTCTGGATATAAAGTTCAAATTTATAGTCATCGTAGCACTGGCCATGGTGTACAACTTGTTTGTCGAGAAGAGAAACAAAATCCCATTTGTCGATATGATCATCGCTACCCATTCCGGCATCCGTGGAGCGGTCTGCTTCGGTCTCGTTCAAATCATCGACGAGCGTATCATCCCAGCCAAACCATACTTTGTCACCGGAACAATGGTCATGATCTTCTTCACTTCCATCTTCCAGGTTTGTGTTTTCTAGCCCCTAGTGTAGAATTGTTTCTTTTCTCTTCAGGGATGCACAATCAAGTGGCTGATGGGACTTCTTCGCATCCCCGGCGACGATGGAATCAAGGAGGAGGACACTCGTGCATTCAAGTGGCTGACACGCTTCAACAGCAAGTATCTCTCCAAGATTCTCAGCTCCAATGACACCTGTAAGCCATTTTTATGTGGTTTTTGGTACAAAACTTTGTTTTGTAGACCTACCAACCGACGAGACCTTCCGCAACCTGGGACTCCCGAAAGCTGTCAGCACTGCTCTTCGCATTGGCGAGCGCAGTCACACCGATCTGTACGTCAACTTTTAAATTCTAACATCAGTAGCTTTTTGTTTTCAGCACTCGCCACGGAGACGTCTCTGTTGTGCCAGCTCCAATTTCCGTCGGCCGCCCAACTGTTGGACCAGGACTTGATCTGATGGGTGTTGAGGAGGAGAACCGTCCGCTGTCTACCGGAAGAAGAACTCCAGTGGCCAGAAATGGGTCCCGCTACTCCCGTCACTTCATGTATCCACCAGGAGAGGCTCTTGACAACTACCTCACCTGCCCAGTCAGTGGACCAAAGCGCCCGCCATTCGATCCAAACCGTAAGTTTTAAAAAATTTTTAAGAGAATTGAATGACTTCTTTTTCCAGAGCTGTACAACAACCAGAATACCATCTCAAACCCGGGAGACGCCGACCGTGCCCGCTGCATTAACCGCCGCCACAACAGCATGGGAGCCGAGAGCCTTGAGCTGAAGCAACTGACAAAGACCCTCCCGCTTGAGAAGAAACGTGAGCACCTACTTTCTGTCCCACACATGTGAATGTAACTGTGCTTTGTTTTAGTCAGTCGCACCATCACTTCTGGCAACAAACGTTTCGTTGTCAACCCAGATGACCTCATCCGCGAGGAATCCCCATCGACCACCATCAAGAAGGTCGCCACATTCGAAGACGATGAGATCTCCAAGATTGACGAGTCCGAGTGATTGATTTACAGATTCTCTTGATTTCTGTTGTCAGTCAGTTATTCCTTCCCACTTCTCAGCCCGGGTCAACAGTTTGTTCCCTATTTTTTCTCTGCCAGATACCCTCTTCTTTCTTGCTTGTTTCCCCCTTTTTTTCACTCACGTCAGCTAGGTTTTCTCGTTTAATTTATCGTGTTTCTCTGGTTGGCGTAGCCGTTTCTGTAATCCTCATGACAAATACCCTTTGCCAGACGACGAATCCCTTCTTCGTCGTCTTCCCGTTTTTGAAACTTTCGCGGCTTTTGATTTTGAGCGTCAGGAATCATGCCGGTGGCGGTTAGCTTTTGAACCTCTTCCAAATCCATTAGTCACCAACCAACCAACCAACAATGGCTTGATTTCTGATGAGTACTTAGTTTTGTTCTTTTTCGCCTGATTTTTCTTGTTGACTTTTTTCCCCTTGTACCCTTATTTTAATTGTATTTTTCTTTTCTTTTTTGCTGATCCCTCATGCACTAACAAATGTTGATGCATAATATATCATCAGTTATTTTGGTTACGGTAAAACACTTCATTCATTCATTCATTCTCTCCCCCAATTGTCTCTCATATTCACTTTAATTGTTTCTTCTCTTCATCATCTCTTCTCTTCCAAATTCATCACTTCATAGCTGTGTCCTTTCTTCTTCGTGCTGTTTTGGTTTCTTCGGAGGTCTGAAAGTCTTCTTCCAGACCTCTGCAAAACACGCCGAACTATGGAATCTGAAATGTTTGTCGATGTGATTTCTGTGAACTTCCGGTTTTTTTTCTAATAAAGTTAATACCTGTAAAAGATGGTGAGCGGCGAGCATCCTCGGATAATAATCGCCCAGTAGTATGACCCATACAGATTGATCATCTCGTCATTGATTCCAGCTTTCTGAGCTTCAAAAACATTCATAAGGAACTGAGCACAATTCATCATCAGAAGCATTGTGACTACCTGGAATCGGAAGTGTGTTTTTTGTTTTTGTTTTCCGATTGAGTTAAGAAGTGACTCACTTGTTTTCCCGGTTTGTACCTGAGCATGTGGGAATTATTTTCCTCGAGACGGAGTCTGGCGGCTACAATAATCAAACCGCTTTGTAGGGTAACCTGAATCAATCTCAGAACATTGGTGATAAAAATCACAAGGGGAAGGCCGATGGACATGTTGTTAACAAACGATAGTATTCCACCGATGGAGAATATGAGTTCTCCGATCAATCCAACTACTAAAAGTATTCTGTCTAGTAGTTCTGCGTTGTCATCCTCCTCATCATCATCTTCCATAAGGAATTTTAAAAACTTCATCCTCCAAAAAGCAAACACAACTAGGAATGTTGATACAATGAAAAATGCCATGTTTGTGCAGGAGAATATCTGAAAATTGAAAATCTAGTAACCATCAACAATTTCGCAACTATACCGACCCATTGCGCAACATTTTTGTCGGATGCGTAAGCGTTAAACAATGCGATTGCTATGATTGTGACAATGATACAAGCAAATCCTGCAAAAAGACCCTCGGCAGTTCTAGAGCAGTCAATTTTCAGAATGCTCCGTTTTTTCATCTTCTGTTCCATCTGAAACGGAATTCGGACTAATGCCACGAGAATTGAGAAACATTCTACCTGTTCCCTCTTATACCGCTCAATATTGGTCCAGAAAACAAAGGATACACCAGCACAGATGAGAGAGTATTCTACCACGCAGGTGTACATGAACTCGTTATAGCCATTGAACAGACAAAGAACACCTTTGCAAGGTTCCTCGACGCTGGGATGACCTGAAATTGGAAAATCAAAAGGAGAATGTTGATTTTGAAGAAACAACTAACTGTGTCCATGCATTGAAGAGTCATTCACATGCTGAACATGTCGGATTTCTTTAATGGTCTCTACTTCTTCGTATAAAATGTATCTAAGCCACATCCACAAATTGGTTCCGGTGAGATGCATAAGACCGAATCGAGCTAGGTTTCCATCGCCAGTGAAGATGATCTGAACAGCTTGGAATTTTAGGGAAAACTTGAAAAAACTCACCTTTCCATTGCAGTAGACAAACCACATTTGCACAAAGATGAAAATAGCAGCCATGAAGTTTAGAACATCGGATCTAAAAGTCAAATTCAATTTTAGAAACTTATAATTTCAAATTTACATTGCACTGCATTCTCCTTCATTCGAACTCCAACCTAGTAGACAAATCACAAAGATGAGAAGGTAGTAGACTACGCCAATTATTCCAAAAACTGTAAAAACATTTCCTCCAAAGTTTTTCTTTTTTAATTCAAAAATCTCACCGACGCATCCTAATCTAAGGTACAAACTGCCCGTCGATGTGTTCGCAAGTACTTCTGGCTCACTTCCTTCACTCAGCGTACTATTCCGCATACTTTGTCTCTTCCTTTTGATAGTAATATGCATATTATGAACTAAGTATGAGCAATAAGCTATAAACACAATAGAACCTCCGAGGAGCCATGTTCCTAGTACCTGAAAATCCCAAACTCGTCTGGAAATTGAGAAAAAGTGAATTACCAGATCTTTGATTGAGATTTTTTCTGTATTGTCGGTTTCAGAAATGATATTCGATAACTCAATGGTAATACCAGCAATGACTATGAAAAGTGCGTAGAAACATGTGAATAACCGGAAGATGTAAGCTCTGAAAATTTCGAAACTACGAAAAATGCTTGATTTCGCAATAATTTTGATACCTGGATGCACTGCTGGATAGCCATAACTCAGTTTTTGATGGATTTCGGAATTTGACACTGCCAACAGGTTCAGTGCTTTTTGAGTAGGTTGAAGACGTCCTATCAATCAATTCGAACTCTTCTTTTTCTTTTTGCCTACTCATCTAGCACAGAGGTACTGAAACAAAATGGGAATGCGAGGGAGGAAGCAAATGTGAGATAAGGTAGCGGGAACAGAAAAAGAAACAAATTTACTACTTGAAACTTTTGAATTTTGAGCGGGAGAGCGGAGGAAATTGAATGAAGCGAATAGAAAGTATGACTAAGACGACAAAGGACGGACGGACGGTACTGATAAATTGGGGTGTGTGGGTGTAGTGTTAAAACCAACCTCATGGCAACGTTTCGTCTTCAATTTCCTTTTCTTCTCTTGAGTATCAGCCCCGGACGAATAAATATTCCTTTTATCGGCACAGAGAAACACTATGAGCGTGAATGCAAATATAAAAGCAAAATGGACACAGAAAACGCCGGCCGACGGTGTCAGCGAGTGTACAACGAGAAAGGAGACTGTTGTGTGCTTTTTGAATGATAATCGACTCTGGTTGCACTATCGACCATATCAAAACTAAAGTTATATAATAAAAATGAAGACGAGTTTTATTGAGTAAAATTAAAGTATCGTTTTTTTATAGTGAAGAAGAGAAAACATAAAATAATACATTATCATCATCAGCAGCAGCAACTTTTTTTGTTTTATTAATTAATTGTTGAAATTTTTGAAAAATTTCGAGAAATTGGATGTATGGGAACTTGAGTCATTTGTCGGTACAATAAACGGAGACCTATTCGGGATGGCGAGTTTTGTATGGAAAACGAGAAAAAAAAAGACTTGAAAGGTTTTGTGGAAGGGGTAAGGATTGAGTGACACATGGCGACTGCCATTTTGTGGCAAAGAAATTGGAAAACTGAACATATCAAGGTGTGTTTTTTAGAAAAAAGATCAGAGTAAGCGGTTTCTCTAGCTGGAGAGAATTAGTTGGGGAATAGAGGCGAGAAAATGAACATATTGTGACTAGAAAGAAAGAAAGAAAGGTTCGCGAAGGTAGGATGGGGAAAGCTGACAAGTGGTAGGAAAGAGGGGACAGTTGTTCAAACAATGTGCTCTCGTCGGGTTGTTGTTGTTGTGGTAGTGGTGGTTTGTTGAACTTGTCCATTCGCCAGGTAGCTATCCTAAACTTGGCGAATTACAAATGGCCTTCTTGTTTCGTTGGTCATACCTCGGTGCTCGGAGAGTCTTGCTGTCTTCTATTGTCTCCATAGTCCTGACTTCCTCGGATGGTTACTCCACTCGCTTGTCCTTGATGTTGGGTGTGTAGCTGCTCCGGACGTGTTGGCTGTTGAATTGGGACTTGAATGTTGCGATGTTGCTCTTGGGAAGTTTGAGTTTCATTCCGCCTTGCGAGAATGCCGACTGGTTTCCGGGAAGCAGTAGAGCTCGACCATTCCTCACTTGTCACCAATGGTTGATCGGATCCATGATCAGATCCAGCAACTCCTGTTGCCTTCTTGCCGTTGTTTTGGAATCTGAAAAAAAACTCAAACTTGTTTAAAAATTCAGATATTTTCACTCACTTTCTTGTTGTCGCTGAGTTTGCATCATAGGTGTTGTTCTCGTAGTACTTATAAGTCTCTTCTTCCTTCTCATTAGCACGGTTTAATACTCTGAAGCAACTAAAAAGATGCATTGCAATAGTAGAATCGGAATAAAGAATCTCACATCAAGTACGCCAAAATGAGGCAGAGAATGAGGAGAAGTGCGATTCCGAGAAGGCAGCCAAGAACGATGGTCCAAGTTCGGAAGGCATAGGCCACGCCCTAAAAAGAGTTCAGTTGGAAGAACAAGAAACGCAAAAATTGAAAAAAAAAGGAGAAGAAGAAGCGCGAAAGGATTACCGAGTTATTGACAACCACAGCGGCAGCGCAGGTCCCGTTGTAAACTCCATGAGTGCAAATCGTGCAGTCAACGACCTAAAAGAGCATCGATGCTATTTCAAAAGTCAAAGTTGGGTTGGAGTTGCGAAATCGAACCTGAGTTCTCTGAGTATTCCACTTGCAAGCAGAGAATGTCGCGGTACGGTTGCTGTAGCAAATGACACCTTGATTGGCCTGAGCGTTTGTGTTATTGCAGTTGAGGTCGCAGAGTGGTCCCATGAAGTTGTTAATGCACTGCACGTTCAGGCTCATTTGGAGTCTGAAAAAATATCAACATTTGAAGAAAAGAAAGTGATTGACATACTGTGTCTGCTGGTTGATTCCAGTAAGGGTCAACGTTTGAACTCCTTGTCCTTGAACTGCACTGTCTGTGTTAAACTTGGAGATATCCACAACAAATGAGTCCACTAGAGCCAAATGATTGAAAAAGAGAAGTTGACCACTGGTAGAGTCAATGACGACACCAAGATGTTGAACAAAGACGTCAATGGCAACCTGAATGCATTTTCCTGTTTCTGATGTTTTTCCCAGTTGTCTTACTGGTTTAGTAGCCATGTAGAAGGTGTACTGGTTGGTCCAGTTTCCAGTGGTCATGATTCCATTGCTGGGTACCGGGTAGAAGTTGGATTGAGTGTATTGAATGGATTGGCTGTAACAAAAACACAATTATATGCAGATAGACTCATTTTCTTCCAGGTGTACATTTCGCGTCCCGTATTATTTTCCTTTTGTTATTTCCGTTTAGTATCGTCTTGATTCAGAAGATGAGTCACTATCAGTTGAGCTATTAGTCACCCTCCAAACGATCAATATGCAAATACACATGCGAGCACACACACCCGCATACCACATAACAATCCCTTATTACCAACCCCGTACACCTTATCGCCTTCGAGACGCTACCCTTATCAGAGACCTGGAGCCGTATATGGCAACATCAACAAGTTCTTGCTGCCACTCTCTTTGTCTTAAAGTCAAACACTAACACAGGCTGGTACCAATTTGATAGGGGCTTAGGTTCGAAACGTACTCGGCACAAGAGATAACAAGGACAAAACTGAATTGACACTGGTTTTGTTGATTGGATGGGACGAAATTGCAGTTGGAGATTGGGCAGTTGCACGTGGTTCCGTTCGGTAGCTTGAGACCCGAGTTGGTGTAGGAAATGAGTTTCAGGTCGACTTCGGCACCCATCAAACTCGAAGATCCAGTGTCCAGAGCCATGGGATTATTTGAGAAGACAGATCTTCCCGAAGTCTGCTGAAATTTAGCATTCCATCTTTTTGCTTGAATTGTTCTCAATTCTTACCCCTCCCATCTGTCCTCCATATCCAGATTGCTGTCCGTATCGTCCATACTGTTGGTTGTATTGGTAGCCGGAAGCTCCCCCATAACCATAAGCTTGACCGCCCAGCTGGCTACCTCGGATGCTGAAAAACGGTGTGAATATGAGTCATGAACCCATTTCCGTCTTCTATTCTTGTTTCAAATATTACTCATGCATTTGGCATTCATATATTTTTCTAAAAACGGGTTGACCTTGGGAAAGGTTAGAAAAACTGGTGTAGGACAGCATGCTGGATAGGTTTTATGAACTTACTTCTCCTGAATGTTAATAGTACGCTGTTCATTGAACTGCCCTCCAAAATTCCCTCCGCCACCGCCTCCCATCACGGGTCCCGGTCCAACAACAATATGACTCTGTTGATACCTACTGAAAAGGTTTGGTTGGTACTTAGGATAGATGTGAACACACGGTACAAATTGAAAGTGATACATATTCAACACTTGATTTTCAAAATTCTCAATTTCATAATTCCACGTTTTGTTTCAATTTGAGTAGCCTTCTTTTCACTCTTTCTCTAGTTTTATTGCTGTTTAAAATCGTAACGTGCAGTATTGACGCGACGCGTGACGGCGTGGCGGTAAGGAGAAACGCGGATACCACCAACATCAGCGTTATCAAAGTTTACATGCTCATTTGGTGGAAAACAAGGTTGTAAAGAAGAAAATGGAAAAAGGGGTAGTTCGAGAAGATAAAAAAAATATTCCACGTTTCTGGTATGTTAAGTAGATTAGAAACTGAAATAGAAAGTAAAGTGCAAGCTAACTCAGCATTTCATATACGCAAAAGAAACTGAGAAGTTTTGAGAACCAACTAGACATGAACAGTTTGAAATACATCATGCACATAGAACCGTTTCAAGTTCTTACCTCTGAGACCCTCCGGATTGTTGATATCCTCCTCCAGACTGCTGGAATCCCTGCTGTCCACCTTGAAACCCTGTCTGCTGGTACTGTGCATGTCCGGATCGGGATAGCAACCCAAGAAAAACAAGTAACGCGACGCCGCGCATTGCCAGAGTACAAAACTGAAAACTCAATAGATAGTACTAGAGCTCTCAGGATGAATGGAATGGAGCGAGAGAAAGAGGGAAGGGGCAAAACGAGGGAAAGAGGTGCGGTGTTATCAAATACGGCGAAAGGCGTCTCACACTATCAGCACCGCACCATCATCGGTTGTGCCCTCACGACCGCCCACCATCCTTCCTTCCAGTCAGTCGGCGGAGAGGGGGACTCTTCTTACGTCTCCTCACTCGCAGGTGGGAAAAGAGGAAGGGGGGAGAGGGAACTGTTGTTGTCGGCTGGTCGACGCGGACGCGGTCGGCTGAAGGAGACAAACCAAGGAAGGAAAGGCTTGATACATAAATAAGGTGTACGCAAGCTATGTATTTGTATTTCGGTCCTCCTCTTCTCTCCAACGCATGGCGTGTTTGAACGTGTGAATCACTAGGTTGCCCAACGTGCAGCTTTCTGGCGGCATGACCTTTCGGGATGAAGGCTTATTACACCTATCGGGCAGGTACAAAGGGATTGTTAGTCAAACTGGAGAAAAGAAAGTTCACATTTCATTTATTCATAACGAGAAGACACTGGAAATAACTGAGAATCAATCGGAAGGAATGGAAACCTTGTTTTTTTTGTTTGAAAAAAAAACAATCAACAAGAAAAGTTTAGAACGTTCAAAATGATCAAAATGCTCAGAATAGAGCATTGAATGGAAGAATTGAGAAGATTGGAAGAATCGAGAAATACCCAAAAGATTAATTGTAAGATCAATTATTATTTTCTATTGCATTGTGAACGCTCAGACACGTGCAACTCTTCTTGGCTGCGGTTCCACCCACTGGTTCCGGAGGGAGTCCTGAAGCAAAAAATATTATGACTCATACTCAAAAAACAAGAATTTTTACCTCATCATACGTCTGATTGTCCAAGCCTTCCCTATTCACGAAATACGGAGACCTCGCACGGCTATGATCTCTATCATTGCTATTCCTCGATTCGCCATTCCTTTGGTGGCTCTGGTTTCGATTGATATCCCCATCGTAAAGCTCTCGGTTCGCTCGTGGCTCATTTTGAACAATCCAATCACGATCCTCGCTTCCCTTTGAACGAGGCCCCTTTTGTGCCCTAAAATACGCATTCATGATTGTCTTGGCGGTGTAATACAAACACCGATAATCCCTTATTTGCAGATGCGTAAAAAATGAATGCGATTCGATTCTACTTGGATTTCTACCTAATTGTAAGATTCTAGATGCAAAACCTACGTGAAAATTCCAAAGCACAACTCGAGAACTGCGAGGAGGAGGAAGATGGCAAGAATGGCAATGATGATTGCAAAACTAATCATGAGCCAGAAGTACGTGTTTTCGGCGGACTAAAAATTACAATAAGAGCATCAAAGTGACACGAAAAACTGTACCTGAGAACACTGAACATTTGGTGACCAAGTAGTAGACGCTGGCTGATTGTAATAAGTGCAGTCATCTAAAATGTTACTTTTTTAAAAAAATATTTTTTGTCTTGACTTACTTGGATTAACATCTCCACTATTACAGCATACTTTTTGCCCATTGGAACCACAAGTATAGCAATGATAGCCATCATCAGTTGCAGTGCACTGTTCATTGCAATTGAAACCGTACTGATTGGTTCCAGTACATCTTCGCAGCAATGTTGTTGTCAGGGACCTAAAATCGTTTCAATTTGAAAGTTTTCTTAGTTTCTATGATATTTACCAAGAATTAACACTGGATTTCACGTTAGTCACAACCTGCAAGTTATTCCCGTCTGGAGGCGCGTTTGTTTGGCTCTGGATTAGAAATGAGTCAGAAAATGGTGCTGGCGACACCGAACATCTCATCGACAGAATTCCTGTGAGAGAGATGAAATCCTAAAATAAACGAAAGTTCTATGTTTAAAAGTTTCAAAAACTCACCGTTGTGGAAGGAATTTGAAAAGAGCTTGTATTAGTTAAGGCGACACTGTAACTCTTAGCATCTTGTTGTTGGATGAAATATGTCGTTTGACTAGAGTAACTGAAAAAGAAAATGAATTACAGGAAACCTTCCAAAAATGCTTACTTACTTTGAGGTGGAAAGCTGAAGGAAGAACTCAAGATCAACACCAAAGCAATTTGGCAGGAAATTGTTGATTTGATTGCCAAAGTTGATGTCGATTTCTGCAATGTCTATTTGAACAACTCCATTGGCAGCTTTCTGAAATTATTAGATTTGCAAGGAAATATGATCCAAGAGGACTTACAGTGAAGAATACGAAAAGTAGGATAGTGTCGATCACCCTTCGAAAAGCCATTTTCTGCCGATAAAAGTGGTAAGAGTATCGCGCATCAGCGGGAAGATAATGTTGTTTCTCGGAGAACGAAAAGCAAAAACAACACTTCGCAGTACCGCTTCGATAGTAACTATCAGTTGGGGGCCATGCGGGGGGCTCGTCTTCTCCTTCTTCCCGTCGTCCAGCCTCCTATTCCTCTCCTTTCCTTTCTCTTTCCTCTCTATTTGTTTTGTTTACACACTGTATGACCAGATAGGCGATAGAGGTGCGAGAATAAGGAGAGAATGATGCGGAATTGAAGCAGTTTATCGTTTATCGCTCCTCTCTCTCGGGGTATCGTTTAGCGGAGCAGCACTGCCTGTGTTGTCGGTTTTACGAGTACTCTATGTGGTCTGAATTCTCTCCTGTCACTATCATTTTGATTACGTTGAAATGTACGCAGCGAAAAAAGGGAAAGACAATCGGAAAGAAAGGCACATATGATCCTGAACTTCAGTCTTAGTCAAAAACCGTCAAGAAAAAAAGAAAAAAAAAGAAAAACGAAAAACGAAAAAGCCAAGTTTGGGAGAGGTGAACAATGATTCATACAAGTATTTGCCTTGAAGACATGTCACATACGCAACTTTTCTCCGTTTTTCAAGATAAAGATACCAGTGCCAACAATGCCAACACAAAGTCAGAGTCATAGTCGTTATCATGTCAGTTTGATGGGAGTAAATAGGAACATATGACAAAAAAACGGTCGGCAACGTAAGTGTAGAATGTTACTGAAATGTCACGTTACCAAAGTTTTAGAGAGAAAGGGTTTAAGAAGAAGAGGGAAGAGGAAAGAGGAAATACTTGAAGTAAGAAAAGATAAAAAGCTTTGGAAGAGGTATGAATCTGAGAACTATGACAAGACAAGGTCAGTTCTAATCCTTTTCCTTCTAAATTCTCCCACGAATGGAACTGGAGCGCGGCCGTCTTCATTAGAGCGCCGTATTCCAATCGTTTCGCTATCAATCCTGATCATATTTCTTTCAAAATGGTATGAGACGTTATAGAAAATGGGCGCATCCACCTCTATAATTAAACGTAGAGATAACGGACTCCTCCCTGAGATAATTGCCACTTTGGTGTGTCATCTGTTCCGTTCTTTGTGTATTGTTTCTCTTCCCATTTTCTTCTCTTCTACTTTTTAATGTTTTTCTTATCATTGTCTTATCAAATGACTTTGTTTCAGGAAGGACCAACGACGCACCCTTTTTGATTACGTAATCCGAGATTTTCTCTCAACGGAGCACGTTTGCCGCATCGACCCTCTCGCCCTCTTCACTATCTCTGCGTCTCCACTCTCTACCATGTTTTCTCTCGCACATTTTGGTCAATAACACTACTTTCGTTTGTATTTTCACTTATTTTCACTCTTTCTCATTTGTTCGATATTTTTTGTTGTAATTTAGAGCAAATTCGTGTTTTATTGTGAGAAAAATTGTTGAAATTTGGGCGAATTGGAAAATGTGGTTGACTGTTTCATTTTATCAGTTTAAATTTCAATTTAACGGCAACTGTTAAAAACTTCATAAATCAATTGCGAAATACGATTGGTTCTGATTTTCAATGTGTGAAATTCAAAATTTTTTTATTAAAGTATTCAAATGAAAAATTTCACAAAAAACTTTGAGATTATTAGTTGAAAACATGATGAATTGTTTTTTTTTGTTTGTATTCCAAAAACTATACATAAAAAAATCCGTTTTACAGCAATTGTTTGAAAAGTTTGAGACATTAGCTTAATTATGAGATTCCAAAGCTTTGCGATAGTTTTTTTTCAGAGAAAGGTCTGTATGTTCTGTCATTTTTGTTTTCGTTTTCATTTTCTGTCTTAGACATCGAGATGTTCTCCCCTTCCTCAGCCATTTCGCAAAACAGACACTGTCATCAATAATCATGTCTGATCATGGCTTTCTTTCTAACGACGTCGTTTTTCTTTTGCTCTTCTCTTTTTCCTCCTCCTCGTTCTCGTATTCTTCTTCTTCTTCTTCTTCCACTCCTCATCTGAATTCCGCTGCTCATTGCAGTTGCCTATTGATTTTCGTCGTCTCTGCTTTGGTGTTAAGTGAGTCGGCCGTCTCTCTTCTTTCCAAGACAAGACCCCGGCTTTTCATGCTTGCATATCTCGCCCATCTGCCCTTTTTTGTAGCCGCCATCGTGATTCTCATTGGTCTCATCGCATCACTGGTCTGGAGCAGCAGTCACCCCTTCTCTGACGCCGCATTTTTTTCCTTTTAGAATGCGCTCTTTCCCGGTTTTTCCTCTCACTGATTCAATTATTCCATTCGTAGAATAGAACCGAATCCTGTGTCTTTTTCCTTTTCTCCCGACTAACTCCAACCTTTTTCTGTTCAGACAAGGATATGAGGTAGACGGCAACGAGACAACAAGCAACAATGAACTCGACGTCCGGATCATCGACGATTCGTGATTTGGTCACTCCGAAGAATTGCAATTGGGACTTTGAGACGTTTAATCAGCCAGGTGCGTTTTATGATGGCGGGGTGATGTTTTGAGGTCGCAAACGGAACAAAGGATTGCAAAAGCGACCAAATTTTTGACTGCGATTGGGACCATAATAAAGATTGGTTCAAGATTGAAACATTATACTCAAAAATGAAAAAAATAGGATAGGCTCAACGAGTTATTTTTTGATGATCAATCGGAAATTCGACTGCCCTCAACTTAATGCAATTTCCTATCTGATTTCAAATTTTTGCCTCTCAAATCTTTAAATACCATCTAACCTCAAAGAACGATTTTTTTTAGTTTTCTTTTGTGCTTTTGAACTCTCACAGCTCAAAAAATCAGAAAACTCAGCCACTATCACTGTTTTTAAACCAATGGTCTTCAAAATGCCGTGTTTGTAAAAACTCGATATTTCTAAGCCTTGTCAGTTTCCATTCCATTTCCATTTCTCACACGACAATCTCAAATTTCAGAAGCGAATCCCGCCAAACAGCCGACATGCAATTGTGTGGCGGAAGCAATTCGACGCGTGACTGCTCTACGAAAATTGGCGACACAACAAGGTACAAAATCGAGACAATAATATTTTTGGTAAAAATTAAGAATTCAAAAACACGTGTTGTTTACAGATGGAGAATTCACAATGGTACAGAACAATGAAGTAAAATGGGCAAAACTCTTCATGGAGTTTATCATCGGAACCGCCTACTGTCAATCCACCAAGTGTCAGGGTATGGGGTTTTCTGGGTTTTTTGCAGCATGAAATAATATTTCAGCGCATTCGGACGACATGATTTGGTACGTGCATCAGACAAAGCTCACAAACTCATTTTACCTTCAAGGGGTGAGTCAGATCATTAGAGATCGAAAATTATATAGCAAAAAATATGAAATTTTATTTTAGAACCAGAACTTGCTGCAAGTGTTTCGCAGACACAGCAAAAACCAGCCGACGCCCTGCGATGACAACTACAATTGGGAGGAGACTGTTTGTCTGAATATCATCATGCAACAAGTGAGACTTTTAAAGATTCTATCAAACTGTATGTTGGTGGTTTTCAGATTGATTTCTATGTCACTTGCGCTGTCTGCACCAAGACTGGTCCTCAAAACTTGCAAATCATCCGGAAGAACTGTCAAAGAGTGTTCCCCTCGCCGAGTCGTCGTCGGATGGATAGTAAGGGAGAAAACGAGGAAATCACATATCCGAAGTTATATTTCGCAATAGACGGTTTTGAAGAGGTTTGTCACTTTGAAAACTAAAACTCAAGAACATCAACTAAGCTATTTTGATTTCAGATTTTTAACGATGTGATAGTTCGTGACGGAGAATGTGTTTGTGTCGAACTAGTGGCTCGAGATCGTCAAAGAACCCGCGAATCGGTCGTATTCCTCGGCTCCATCCGCTATGAAATTCTGAAGCAAGTGTACGACACCAAAGCGTCTTCCGGATGGCAATGGGCGCAGAAGCTGATGAAAGCCGGTGATCGTCGTCAGGAGTTTGTACGAATGCGCGGACCGCAGGGAAAAGGATACGCGGAAATGGCGGTGGCGCGCGTGCCAAATTGCGGATACGAGACGCCGCTCACCGAGAACCCCATTGACTTCTCGGAATTGGCAGGGGTGAGTGACGCTTTTTGAAATTCGTTCTGTCGGAGAAGATGAGATGAAGGAGATGAAGGAGAAGACAAATAAGGAAAATAATATCCTTGAACACAAATGTTTAAGACTTACAAGGTTGAAACTTGTAACTGTTTCCTCGTGAAAGGGAAAATGTAGAAAAATTACATTTCTGCTGTTCTAAGACGCTGCGAGACCCAATTCTTCTCATATTGCTTTTATTCTTCAGGTTGAACAATCCCTGGGAAAACGTCGAATGTCTGAGACGAACCTTGCTGGCGGCACTCGAATGTTCCCTTCTCGTGCGATGGCCACACCATCTCACTCTTCTCGTGGACGACGATGGCAAAGCGAAGCGGACACAGTCAATCAGTACCCAGAAGTTGAAGGCAGTAATATTGATGACGGTTTGTGTTTTCTTTTTTTTTGACTTTTCCAGCCCAATCATACCGACAATTCGTATTGACTTCCTTAAAATTGGCAGTTTCTTGTGGTTGTCTTAGTCAAGCACTATCGTTTGCGGAAACACCAAACCGACGGACTTTGAACGTAGAATTGA